>LBNU01013466.1:210175-224668 GCA_014162995.1 Artemisia annua
TAACCTTTTTTAGTTTCGTATTGGCTGTGACGATAAATTATCCGCGCTTCTGAGAGTGATCTGTGAAGTAAAGGATAAAATGGTTGAATTTCTTAATCTGAGCCAAAAATTTATTGTCATTTAAATATATTTTTTTAATTTATTGCAGTGATGAATAAATTCACAGCTTTAAGCCAGTTCTGCTTCTGAAAATTCTTGATTGATAGAGCTGTTATTTATCTGAGCATATACTGATATTTTTTTTAAAAAAAAATTATTTGAATGATATTATAAATAAAATATTTAGCCTGTGATGATATAATCCGAATAAATGAGGTACGTGGATCCAAGACCCTGTTTACAGGGAGAACCACTTGGTTGAAACTGTAGTTCACTTGATATTAATGGATTTAACTGAGGCTTGTTATTTAGTATTAAGTTTTTATAATTTTTTTTTGATGAGTTTAAACTATACTTTTTACCCTTGAATATTAAACAGGTTAAAAGTCTGAAAAAACTCATAAATTATGGTGTCGTCATCATCTTCCTCTTTCGTATTATTCACGAGAATGAAGCCAAACAACGACACTAAATTTAATTAAGTTTTTAAGTTCTTGTTTTTATAATCTTTTAGAAGAAATATTTAAAAATGGGTTTAACTGTCTTATGCATTTGCAAACCCAGAGCAAAATGCAAGGTGGTTATTTACTACTACTAGATAATAGAATCATCAAAAGTAAAATAAGCAATGGACTTGCATTAATTACACTCTTTATACTCACCACCTACTCAAGCTCCTCGTCTTCTTTCATTTTCTAAATCTTAAAATTGTCTTGTTATGTATCATATAATAAAGCAGTGATATGTGTGTATCGACTTAGTGCTAAAATATATGCACTTTGATCGAAAGAAATCGCTGCAAAAAAGATGTGACATGGGGAAGGTGGGCAGTTGTGTTCCATTAATTAGTTGGAATTTTTCAACAATCATTTTCCCCACATTTTTTACACTATTTAGTATTTTTAGCCTTCCAAAAAAATAACACCTACCTCTATATAATATGCACAACAAGACAAAAACACTTGTATACCAAAGTATGATTAATTCATTTGGTAAAAACTATAAAGCAATTGTTTTATCCTCTTCATTGTTGAGTCTAGAGCTAGCAATTTTGACACGAAACCTGTTAACACGACACGACCTATTCTTAACAGGTTTCGTGTGTGACCTTAACAGGTTTCGTGTCTTAACAGGTTGGACCTGTTAATATTCCTGTCTTAACAAGTCAGACCTATTAAGACCTGTTATGACCTGTTAATATTATAATAATATATATAATCCTTAATATTCGTGTATTAATTAGGAGTTTTATGAACTTTTGTAATGTTAAGGATTATTATCATTATGTATTAGTTAAGATTTGTAAGAGCTTTTGTATTGATAAGGATTTTTTTTAAAGTTTTAGTCAAGACTTTTATAATATGCATGTTAACAGGTTTTTTAACAGGTCTTAACAGGTGCACCTGTTAATTTTCGTGTCGTGTTCGTGTTTGAGAAAAATGACACAATTAGTTAACAGGTCGTGTTTGTGTTTGACCTTAACAGGTTCGTGTC
The DNA here is from genome assembly GCA_014162995.1 of Artemisia annua. Classification (NCBI taxonomy): domain Eukaryota; kingdom Viridiplantae; phylum Streptophyta; class Magnoliopsida; order Asterales; family Asteraceae; genus Artemisia; species Artemisia annua. The sequence continues at coordinate 211,769 of LBNU01013466.1, forward strand.
TTAACAGGTTCGTGTGACCTGTTATACCAGCCCTAGTTGAGTCAGCACATCAACTAGGGGTGAGCATTGGTCTAAAATCGGACTAGATCGGTCAAAATCAGACAGGACCGGCCGAAACTGGATCGGATCGAAATTGAATTATACCGAAACCATAGACCAAGGACCGGACCGAATGTGTTCGGTCCAGTCTTTTGGTCGGTTCGGTCCAATAAGGCATAATGGTCGATTTTTACGTAAGACCGGACCGGACCGAATCTGATCGAGACCGAAATAAAGAAAATGTTCGGACTGAGACCGGACCGATGGTCCTTCGGTTCAGTCGGTTTTCGGTCGGTTTTCTCGATCTCGATCGGTGTTGGGTCTGCGATGTTCAACCCTATCTCTAACTCTTAACTAGTTTTGTTTTTTATGTTTTCTTCCCTGTCTTTCTTTCTTACAACAAAAACATACCTGATCCAATCGAGGCGCGGTATTTGTCTGTCTTTCTTTCTTCCTTCATTGAAATCTAAGGTGTTCTTCACGTATTTTTAAAGAGTGTTGATTTTTACACTCATATTTTTTATTTGCACACTCTAAAGTACAAATCCTCTAAAGATTTTATCGTTAAAGTTTGTACCCGGGCATCGCCTAGCATAAGCATAGGTCCGCCCCTGTCAATGATTTGTTTTTTGGCCGTAACAGGAATATAACATGTAGACATGACCTTAGACCTTCGCCATGACTATTTTCACCTAAAAGCATATTTTAGACTGTAATATGCGTACACACATATTAATCTCGACGTACTAGAGTTAAATTACTTGCTTGTAGGTAGTTCGTTAGAATGAGGGGGTTTCGGCTATTCTGATTACGCAAATAAGGACAAGTTTTTTACAAATACATACACAAGCTGTTACCGTGTTATCCTTTTACCGTTCATGTCCTTTTCTCTATATGCTCTAAATGTGTACTTTATGTGTTGTGAGGACATCAAATTAATGACAACTACAAGAAAATTGACTTTTAGGGATAGGCGTTACTAAAAATCGCTTTCTTAGTGACACTCTTTTAAAAAAATTCGGCGAAAGGTAAAAATATNGACCGATGGTCCTTCGGTTCAGTCGGTTTTCGGTCGGTTTTCTCGGTCTCGATCGGTGTTGGGTCTGCGATGTTCAACCCTATCTCTAACTCTTAACTAGTTTTGTTTTTTATGTTTTCTTCCGTGTCTTTCTTTCTTACAACAAAAACATACCTGATCCAATCGAGGCGCGGTATTTGTCTGTCTTTCTTTCTTCCTTCATTGAAATCTAAGGTGTTCTTCACGTATTTTTAAAGAGTGTTGATTTTTACACTCATATTTTTTATTTGCACACTCTAAAGTACAAATCCTCTAAAGATTTTATCGTTAAAGTTTGTACCCGGGCATCGCCTAGCATAAGCATAGGTCCGCCCCTGTCAATGATTTGTTTTTTGGCCGTAACAGGAATATAACATGTAGACATGACCTTAGACCTTCGCCATGACTATTTTCACCTAAAAGCATATTTTAGACTGTAATATGCGTACACACATATTAATCTCGACGTACTAGAGTTAAATTACTTGCTTGTAGGTAGTTCGTTAGAATGAGGGGGTTTCGGCTATTCTGATTACGCAAATAAGGACAAGTTTTTTACAAATACATACACAAGCTGTTACCGTGTTATCCTTTTACCGTTCATGTCCTTTTCTCTATATGCTCTAAATGTGTACTTTATGTGTTGTGAGGACATCAAATTAATGACAACTACAAGAAAATTGACTTTTAGGGATAGGCGTTACTAAAAATCGCTTTCTTAGTGACACTCTTTTAAAAAAATTCGGCGAAAGGTAAAAATATTGAGATTTAATTACACCTTGAAAAATATGTATCACAAAGGCAACAAAATGTATTCTTACATTTTTATCATTATATATTGACTTTTATATACTTAACTTTTACCTACACTTTTTAAGTGAAGAGAGAAACATCCAAAAAAATATAATGACATCTTTTCTTTCTTTTTTTTTTAGAAAGACAACAATTTTATAGCACAAACGAAAAAACAAAATACAAAAACAACGACATCCCTCCTCAATTAAACAAGCCAATTAAAGGAGGAAGGGACCCAAAAGAACAAACTAAGAAGACCATGTGCTAATCAAACACTCTATCCGAAATTATACAGACTAAAACAAGCACCTACAACAAAAAGAACTTGGAACCACATAAAACACCAACCACACTAACCAACAATTACATATTGAAGACCAGGCCCACAAGATAAAAAATAAAAAATTCACTCATGGACATGGACCACACTAACCAATAAAATACTTCTGTAGAACTTGCAGCCAAACACTATAACTTGCAGCCAAACGCTAAGTACCAGCCAAACATTAGAACCTGAATTTGCAGCCGAACTTGTATACAGTATTGCAGCAGACGAATGAAATTTACAAGGACAACCAACATACCAAAACATGCAGACAGTATTGCACTAGACCTTGCAGCCAAACACTAGAACCTTTACTGCACTCCCATATAGAAAAATCTGAAACTGTCGATCACACTTACAAGACACTGAGGAATCTGCTAAACCACATAAGAACACCTACAGAATATTTGATGTTGAACCCACAGTCTCACCACAGTCTGTCCACATACAATCTATTGATTACCCAACATGTACTTACCCGGATCAAATAACCACAATTGCCACTCAAATGGCTTTTTTCTTGTTCTTCTACTAATCCATTCAAAACTTTTAAGCTTTACATCTTGCACTATTTTGTTAATGCTTGAAACTTTGCCTTTAAACACTTTCTTTCCAAATGAAGTACCCGGTTGGCCACGTAACCACTTGCCACAACATTCTCGAACAATTATGAAGGATATCTCCTCCATCGTGTGAGAACATGCCCCTAATATGAATGCGTCAACCATACCCAATTTCCATCAACTAAATAATTTTTCCCAAACACTCATAGCCATATTGCACAAAATCAGACTATGATCACATGATTCCACTGTATCACCACAACAAGGGCAAAGAATTGTATCTAAGTGAATACCCCTCTTATCAAGTTCTACACGAACCGGTAACTTTCCTTTAATAGCTCTCCAGACAAACATATTTCCTTTTTTTGGCACTAATCTATTCCAACGCGTTTCCTCTTCAGTATTTTCGTCATTCAAAGTCTTTTCTTCTACCATCTTTGTTAGCATCTTGACCATGTACTTGCCATCATCTCGAGCATTCCATCGCCAAACATCCCTACAATTAATACAAATTGATACATTTTTAAAAATGGTAATTAGCTCCTCTATTTCCCCGCAAACCCTTCCTATTGGCTCCATAACCCAATCTCATTCCCATACCCATCCATTATCACCCCATCTCCCCTTTTCCCCCACCCGACTCTCTTTCCTTTTATCTAGATGGTACAATCTGGAAAACCTATCCCTAAGTCTAGACTCGCCTACCCATAAGTCATCCCAAAAAGATATATCCATCCCATTCCCCACCTTACATACATATGAAGATGAGAAACCAATACCCAACTCATCTATTTCACCCCCACCTTGATTATATCACGCCACACGCCATTACCACACATATTATTCCCTACCCCCCCCCCCCAAACCCGCCTACATTCCTACTTACACCATAGACACTTTTTATGACTCTAGCCCACATAGAACCCCCTTGCTTAAACCGTCACCACCACTTTCCTAATAGCGCCAANCCCATATGAAGACATAATAGAATCCCATTTAACCCATGATATTTTTTACCCTCATCCACCCCACCCCAAAAGAAGTCCTTACGAATACGCTCAAGACTTTTTATCACACATGAAGGCACACAAAACATCAAAAAGTAATACAATGGCAAACTACCAAGAACCGAATTAACCAATGTTAACCGACCCCCAAATGACATCATTTTAGCTTTCTAATCCGCAAGTCTTTTCTTAAAATTTTCTATCACGGGCCGCCACGCATTACTACGCTTCATACATTGACCAATCGGCAATCCCAAGTATGTATATGGGAATTCGCCAACACTACATCTCATCCATCAAGCCATCTCCATACACTCTACTTTTGTTGTAATTTACCTTCAATGATGATACTTCCTCAAAACACTTCAATATACACATCAAAGACCTAGCGTTTTCCATACTCCATTCCCCGAAAAATATAGTATCATCGGTGTATTGTAAATGTAAGACATTAATCCTATCATCACCCATTAATACCCCCTTAAAAATACCTTTTTCAACCGCTTCACTCACCAAAGAATTAAGCCCCTCCACCGTTAAAATAAATAAGAATGGAGATAACGGATCACCTTGTCTAACACCTCTTTCCAACCTAAACTCATCCGTTGGAGACCCGTTGACTAAGATTGACGTCGAAGAAGAATTCAAGCAATTTTCAATCCATTTACACCATCTGTCCCCAAACCCCATTCTTCCCATCATATTACTCAAGAACGCCAATTTTTGCTGATATTTCTATACCTTTACGAACACTCTTTTGTGACACTTTTTCATGTGTCACTAAATATTTAAAAAATGTTTATCATAATATTTAAAAAAATGATTAATAAAAGAACACTAGCAGAAACTTGTTTTATGTCATAGTATTTAAAAAATTTGTGATTTTTTACAATGCATTTATTAATAGTGTAATATTCCATAAAATAATATTGTTAATAGTGTAAAAATAAGAATAAACAGAGAACGATACAAGTATGATGGAGCATCGCGTTCCAAAAAAACAACCCGATAAGACCCTTTAGGGAATGGGGCAGGTTTGGGGGCACATCTCGCCCCAACGAGGTGCCCCGATAAGATCCTAATGGGGATTGGGGCGGGTTTGGGGATGATCTTTGTAATTGGTTTTAGGGATGGGGGTGGCCGCCCCGCCCAGCTCCAAACCCGCCCGGTTGCCATTCCTAACCATACATGCATACTCAGGGCCGTCTCATGGATTTCGGTGGCCCTGTGCCATGACTACACGAAGGCCCCACTAAGTATCAAAAGTAAGCGTATAAATAAAAATATCCATTGACAATACGTAAAGTATTACTAAGATTCCAAAAACATTAAAACAACGATACTAACCGAGTTACAATTTTAGGTAGCATGATTTCTAGATCACATCGAAACAATAACAACAAATATCTAATTAGTACTATGGGGCTACCTTATATTACGGAGTATATAATACCAAAATATAATGTAATATTACATACTTTGTGTTTGATAAAAAATGTATATAACTAATCTTATTAATTAATAAGTTGCTACACAGTTAACAATTAAAGCTTGGAACATAAAAGGTATAGTTTACAAAGCAAAAAAATCTTAATAAAAGGTCAAAATAATAAGTTTAAAACATTACCTGATGGATTGATGACAAAACTATTATCGTAGAAATTATGGTAGGATAATAGGATGATAGGATCGATATTAAAAATATATCGCCGCAAGACGCCAAAACTCTTTTACCTACAAACTGTTTGAGTAGTTTTTTATTCATTAACTGATGGGACACGTTTCTTTTGTATATATACTATAATAATAATAGGTCTTACCCCTTATTGGCCTACTCAATTTTATATGAAGTGTGATTGTACTGAGATAATGATAAAATAACACATATATACGATAAATGTTTCCAATATTTGGTGGCCCTTCTTTGGTGGTGGCCCTGCGCCAACGCCCCTGTCGCACTCTCCAATAGCCGGCCATGTGCATACTATGGGGGTGTTTCTTTTTTCCCTTAGCTAAGGGTTTGGGTCCACAAGGGTCCACACAAGTATTTAATAATATTTCTTTTTAATGTGGAGCCCACTTATTTCCACTAATAAGTTTATATCTACAAGGAATAAAATTTCTTCCTCTCCCCATTAAGACACACTAAGAGCCATAGGTCCCACATGGCCTCCACACATCTCTTAGCTAACAAAAAAAAAAAGAAACACCCCTATGTCAAGTATTCATCTAGCTAGAACTCTTAATCTTCTACAAGTGTATGGACTATTGGTATTTTAAGGCACTATAACTTGTCGAGTTTATTTAGCTTCTTCTAGGGATCTCTTCTATGTTCCCTGGTAAATCCATGTTTTTAAGAAGGGGAGTGGAAATGAGCCAAATGCCCCCATTATATGTGGGCTTGATGAATTTGACTTTTTCTTTGTCAGCATGGGCTTGATATCATAAAATAAGCATGTCTGATTGACTCACTGATTGTACCCCAAGGCCTCAAGACATAAACATGCATCCCAGTAGTCTAGCCCACGTATGCATTTCCAAGGTTTGTATTCTTATTCTACCAGTGTTCTTTTGTTAATCATTGTTTACCATCTCTAGAAAAGCTTTAATATTGTGTTTGGGTCAACCAGCCCCATATGTGTCAGAACAGTTAACATAATTTAGTAGTGAATTTGAATCCTATTTTTAGGTTTCACTCTTAGCTATGGCTTCAGATACTATTTCATTTCTTGGCTATGTTTTCTCCCCCTGTAAATAGAAATAGTAGTACTAAATATCATACATAAAACCGGAAATTACAAAATAAAATACTTGAAATCACATATGAAGTAAAACAAGCCTGACACCATAGGCCAGTTAACAATAGAAATACATGCAAGCACCATATCAAATTCATCATGAATGGATCGGATAGGCGAATTTTTATTGCACAATCACTTTCTCTTTGATAGTCATGCCGACTTTAGGAAATGAGTATCCATATCATTGACGCAAAAACCGAGCAAGTCCATAAATATTGTTGGATCAGGTTTACTTGCATCCACCTTCTCGAAATCTATAGTCCAGACTATAAACTGCTTATCCCCCATCTCTTCAATATGAAAAGTGATGGTGAAGGCCTTATAGTGCTCCAAAAGGTCTGCTTCAATAACCTTGAACACAATTTTGTGATTTTCATCGTCAACTTCTTCAATTATCTCTTTCATGGTATGTGGCTCTCCATCTACAACGAATTGAATAACTGTATTTAGCATATTACTCCCTCCGTCCCAAAATATAAGTCCATTTTTTATTTTTCAAAGTCTTTTTCTTCCGACTTTGACTTTAATTATTTTTTTTCGCGTTATATGATACTTGATGAAAAGTATACCAATGAAAATGTATTTAAAACACAAATCTATTTATATATTTTGCATCAAGTATTATATAACATGAAAAAAAAAATAATGAAGGTCAAAGTCGGAATCAATAGACTTTGAAAAAGTCAAAATGGACTTATATTTTGGGACGGAGGAAGTATTATAGATCAAACGGGACACACATACTGACATACATAATACAGTATCAAATTGATTTTTGAGGGCTTGCAATTAGAAACTTGAAAAACTATTATGTGGAACCATATCACAATATATGTTCTTTGACTACTTTAAGATGCCATAGCTAGCTAAGTTATAGACTAATATACACTTAAGTCTTCAGTCATTCTTGCTTGGACTGTTCATAGGTTTAAAAAATCGCTTTCACTTTGGAACGATTGGATCCTTGATCCGAATCTGCTTGTATATATGTTGTAGTCTCTTTTCCTTTAGCATCTTGCAAGAGAGTGTTAGTGAAATTTGCCTTTCAAAAAGAAAGTACGTTGTGTACTAATTTAATACTCCGTGTATATATATCAAATAGAAGTAGATATATTTGTTTTATGACAAAGTATAATGAAAGCAGTTTACCATGCATGAATCGCCACAAAATGACAGATCCAGGTACACCCCATTCACCAGAAATGAGATCGCAACCTTGAACCTTATCAGGGGCTAGGATTGAGACGTCATTTGGTTTGTGCTTGTAGATTTCATGGACCAAGTGGCCACGGCAGGAGATATCAACTTTCTTAACTAGTTGCCCAGTTAGAGCCATCTTTTTGCACTAATAAACCTCGTTCGTTCTCTTATTTGCCTCCTAGGACATATATACTTGCAGACCTGATGCCACTATATATATAGGCTAATAGATATGAATGATTCGATATATGCAGACCCTACAATGAAAACAAACGTTTAAAATTTCCTCTTTNAGCATGTGTTTCTTGCATTAAGAAATATCCATCAAGTTGATGTAAGGAATTTAAACTTGAGAGAAAAAATAAGTAAAATAAGGATATTTACTGACGACGGGATCAAAGAGACAAAGACCTACGAAAATTTGCATGACATTTAGCAAAAAGGCAAAAAACATAAATGGTGATGAACTGATATGGTGAATAAGTTAAGAATAAATAAATGAGTAGTGATACACTCACAAAAACTAATCCACAAAATACATCCATAAAACTATTTGGCATTGTTTAATTGGTTGAATATAAAAGAAGAGAGAGAACTTAACAAATCAAAACAAATCAAAAAATACAAAGTAGTTTTGTGGATTATTTTTTGTGAGTGTATAAAACATTGGACCGTTAATCAAATTGTGGTGTTTCTCCATAACTTTTTCTAGCACGTACACCAAAGGTCTTTAATACTGAAATTGACACATGGACGTGTGTTGTTTATAATAGGAATGAGATCCTCTCAAGTTGAGGATCATTTATTTTGTCTCTTGTGTTTTTAATAACGTCTTTTTCTTGTGTCAACCAATCAAAAAAGAGTTTAGCAGGTGGAGATGATATTTGATTGGTTGAAGAGCGTACTGGTCATATTTTTCTAGACTATGTGTTCTTTCATCTGAAGATAGTAATTTTAAGACAAGTGAGTAATTGTGTTAGAAGTTTGACAATATCCTACAAGCAGGTTTTCATTGTGCAGTTTATCTTGTTCAGCTCTTTTCTATTAATTCAAGGTTTTCTTTCTACAGTATACGTATAAAAAGAAAATAATTTAGCATCAACAACAAATCCGTTGTAGTCTAGTTGGTTAGGATACTCGGCTCTCACCCGAGAGACCCGGGTTCAAGTCCCGGCAACGGAATTCTTTTTATTTGCTCTTTGCCTTTGTTATTTTTTTTTTTGTCTACCAACATGAATTCTAAGCTCTTCTATTTTTTATTTGCTCTTTGCCTTTGTTTTTTTTTGTCTACCAACATGAATTCTAAGCTCTTCTATGCGTTTCAAATGTGGATGATTTTAGACATTTTAAATGCATAGTAAGAGTAAAGGTCTCAAATCCCAGCAACACAAATTTTATGGCTTCTTTATCTCTAATCTGCTCATAAGTCTAACCATTCATTTATTTGTCATGAACATGTGATGCAACTAAACGTTTCTAAACGTGTCAATGCTTTATAACTAGTAAAGATATGGTAAGTGGTTTTATAGTAAAGGGTAATTTCCCAACCTCCTTGTGTGGTTTTTAAGTAAGGAAATGCTAAGATCACAAAGTATTAACATGTTGCCCTTTAAAAAAAAAGTAAAGGGCAAATTTGTTGTATTCTTAGGATCTTAGACTTGTGCTATTNGGCGGGATCAAAGAGACAAAGACCTACGAAAATTTGCATGACATTTAGCAAAAAGGCAAAAAACATAAATGGTGATGAACTGATATTGTGAATAAGTTAAGAATAAATAAATGAGTAGTGATACACTCACAAAAACTAATCCACAAAATACATCCATAAAACTACTTGGCATTGTTTGATTGGTTGAATATAAAAGAAGAGAGAGAACTTAACAAATCAAAACCAATCAAAAAATACAAAGTAGTTTTGTGGATGTGTTTTGTGGATTATTTTTTGTGAGTGTATAAAACATTGGACCGTTAATCAAATTGTGGTGTTTCTCCATAACTTTTTCTAGCACGTACACCAAAGGTCTTTAATACTGAAATTGACACATGGACGTGTATTGTTTATAATAGGAATGAGATCCTCTCAAGTTGAGGATCATTTATTTTGTCCCTTGTGTTTTTAATAACGTCTTTTTCTTGTGTCAACCAATCAAAAAAGAGTTTAGCAGGTGGAGATGATATTTGATTGGTTGAAGAGCGTACTGGTCATATTTTTCTAGACTATGTGTTCTTTCATCTGAAGATAGTAATTTTAAGACAAGTGAGTAATTGTGTTAGAAGTTTGACAATATCCTACAAGCAGGTTTTCATTGTGCAGTTTATCTTGTTCAGTTCTTTTCTATTAATTCAAGGTTTTCTTTCTACAGTATACGTATAAAAAAAAATTTAGCATCAACAACAAATCCGTTGTAGTCTAGTTGGTTAGGATACTCGGCTCTCACCCGAGAGACCCGGGTTCAAGTCCCGGCAACGGAATTCTTTTTATTTGCTCTTTGCCTTTGTTATTTTTTTTGTCTACCAACGTGAATCTCTTCTATTTTAAATTTGCTCTTTGCCTTTTTTTTTTTTTTTTTTTTNAAATGCATAGTAAGAGTAAAGGTCTCAAATCCCAGCAACACAAATTTTATAGCTTCTTTATCTCTAATCTGCTCATAAGTCTAACCATTCATTTATTTGTCATGAACATGTGATGCAACTAAGCGTTTCTAAACGTGTCAATGCTTTATAACTAGTAAAGATTGTAAAGTTTACGTATATAAATTAATGTGATATGTCCGGACTCGAACTCGAGACTTCGGGATTGCACACTTTACGTATGAGTTTCAATTAATTAATTATTATTATATTTAGTATGAATAATTATTAATTCACAAATAAACACATAACGGTTGTTAGTATTTAACGGTAATTGGACTATACGATCATTGGAGGAAAAAGAGAAGGACTAGAATGGAAATACTATCCAAGAAGGATCCGGAAGGGACCTCTTGGGCTTGTATTCGGCCGACCCAATCCCTAGGGGATTAGGGTAGTGTCTTGTGCTCCAAGTTTGATGATTAGTATATAAACAAACCCCTTTGTTCATTCTAATCATCCCTTGATTGCTAACAAGCCAAATTTCTCTTTTTCTTTCTCCTCTTGAGCTAGAAATCGAACTACACCTTTCTAGGGTTCCTACTAGATTTCTAAGCTCAAATCAATCTTGTTTAGTTGATCAACTACACCCTTCTAGGGTTCCTACGCGATCTTCTAAACATTGTGTTTGGTTTGTTTGTGATCAAGAACCTAGCTTTTCTAATTGAAACGCTACGAGTACGTGTGTTCGAGAACGAAGTGTTAGCATACTTTTGCTAACGTGGTGATTGCCCTATTCGACTAAACCCTAGTCGATCCATACATAAACCCTAATTTAGGGTTTATCTTGTTCTTGATCCTTGGTTTCTTGTTCTTGCTAGAAATCACAAAGATACGTATATTCTTTTATATTCGGTTAATTAGTTTACATGTATTTGATCTATTTCCGCTGCATGCTTGATGATGTTTATGTGTTTATATAATTGTTATGTTCTACATATTCCAACAGTGGCATCAAGAGCCGTTAATACATTGTAATTAATTACCGAAACACATAAAATTAAATTGTTTGTGATTATTACATGTTATGGTGTTCTAAAGTTTTAAAAATTTTGTAAACCCTAATTTTTTTTATATAGGTCGATCACTATTTTTTTTTAAATTAGGGTTTTGATTTTGTAAAAACTTGTAGTAACCCTATGTTGCATGTAATCTTTATGTGTTATTGAATGGATATTTGTTATATGCCATTGTGAATATACGATCTTGGTTATATGTTATAATAAGTGTTATGTAAATATCCATGACAAAAACATGCAAATTTTGTCATGGATGATGAATATGTAGTAATTGTTACGTGTTTATGAGATTTCATGCTAATTGTGCGATTTGAATTAATTAATTAGGGTTTTAGTAATAAAATTATTTTGACATGTTTAATTACTAAAGATTAATTAATTATATAATTAGGGAAGACCTAAAATTGTGTATATTATCAATTGTGTGTTATTGTATAATTATTATCGTAGGACTTACGCAACCATTTATGGTGTATGTGGTCCATTGGTACCTCGCTCGAGAACCAATGGGAGTCTTAGATAATATATGCATGTAAATTGATTTATTTAGTGTGTTTATTATTAAGTTGTTTATTTTTTTTTTAATTTAATTGCTATTTGTTTATAAATATTTGTGACATGATTGTAAGCAAAAGGGTAATTTCACAATAAAATTATAAACCGGACTTAATAATGGTGAAATCATGTTTTGAGCTTTAAAAATCATAAACTTTTAATTGATTGATGCAACTGTACTAAAATGGTCTGAAAAGCGGACTAGATTTGACAAACTATAAAGTGGGTATAAGTTTGGCTTCGCATTAAATTGTGGCCTTAGAGAGACTCCATTCTGTCTCTAGGCCCGCCTGTGCGTCAAATTGAACTTACCAAGTAAGCCATTATTAGTACGAAGCATCTTAAGGCAATGTTGTAATTTGCTCAACGCCTCAACTAAAACTTTGTTGATTTATGCGCATGTAAAGAATCGAATATGAAAATTGTGAAAACGTAGAGGGGGGGTGAATACGTTACCGTTTAAAAACTTTACTACTTGTTGTATCAAATGTCCATTTTAGCTTGTTGTAATATGAAAGACGTTTCTTGTTGTTTATGACCAACATAACTTAATACATGTTATCACACAAGTACAAACAACAAGTCACAACACACACAATCACATAATGCAAACATCAAAGCAAAGCAATAAGTAAAGGGAAAGTGCAAACCATTCACGACACGAGTATTTATCGTGGTTCGGCTACAAGGACCTCTTTTGTCCTTGCCCTACGTCCACGCCCCGAGTACCCAACTCGAGAGTTACTTCACTAGATCAACAACCTCCCTTCTCGGCGGAGAAAACCTTACAATCGTCGCTTACACTTTTACCGACATTAAGCTAGATGTCGAGTTCTTTTACAAGGGTACAACCACTCCCATCGTCGCTTACAATTTTACCGACACAAAGCTAGATGTCGAGTTCTTTA
>LBNU01013466.1:225330-237732 GCA_014162995.1 Artemisia annua
AATTGGGACAATATATGGCTACAAACTTTTTAAGAACTTTAAGTCCCAATGAGTTTGCAAACTTTGACATTTTGGCTTGGTGGAAAGAGAAAGGGAAGTTTTCCAGATATCGGTTTTATCGCGTATTGGCTCGTGACTTATTATCGGCCAAGCTTCGACGGTAGCTTCCGAATGGCCTTTATTCGTTAGTTGATCGAATTATAAGTCGGATTAGGGAAGGAACAAGGATAACATGTCGAATCCGTCTGGAAGTATGTGTATGTCTCCTGAAGATTATTTAGACGGAGATGATAGGATGACAACATGTGCTTCTCGTTGGAAGGTCAATTAGTTAGATAAAGATGTTGAAGAAGGGTAGTAATAAGAGAAGAAGAAGAAGCGGGGATATCACTTCGTCTTCGCGTTCGCGAATACCGACGGCGATAGTTAGCGCATGAGAAGCGTTGAGTTGAGGAAGTTTGAGGTTGAAGATTTTGAGAACTGTACAGGAGATTTTTTTGAAGAACAATGGATGGCGGTTGGACTGACGACGAACATGAGTGACTAGGTTGAGTATAACGGGTGGATGGGCAATGCCCTGCCTTTACTGGCGAAGCTCTTTAGTTCATTGATTACAGGCTACAGTATGTTTTCTCGGGTGGGCATGGCCATTGCCGAAGCTCGCAAAACTGTATTACTCTAATTTATATGTTGTTGTGATGATTGTATTGTTTAATAAAAGTTCAGATTGTATTTTTTTTTAGTCTGTAGTAATTGTTATTGTTAATAAAGATTATGATGTGTATAATGTTTGTTTAAATAAACAGTTATGAGGGGTGAATTTGTTTTACTTTATGGATATGATGATTAATTAACAGAGTTGCATAACGGAAGAAAAGAAAAAAAAAGAAAATGTGAGGTAAAAAAGAGAAAAGAAAAAGTAAGAAGGACGGTTCGATAGTAATAAGTTTCAAAAAAACTAGACCCGAGAGCGTTAGAGATGGAAGCCGAATAAAAAATCCGAAGGAAGGATGTTAACCGAAAAAACGAACACTGTAAAAACAAGCCGGATAAATAAAAACCGATTCCCTATGAATGTGTTCATAACCGATTAAGTAAGAGCCGGAGTTTGCCGGACATTGAGTTTTTGTTTGGCATAAAGCCGAAAACAGAGGACCGACTGCTGTAAAACCGAACCGAGGAGCGAACCATGGTTTTTTAGATGCCTTCAACCCGCGGGTTTTTGAAAACCGGTTTTCTAAAATACCGATAAAAACGAGTGTTTGTCAATAAGCGGTGGGCATTTGCACCTCTACCCGGCCGTAATTACAGAATGGTAATAACTAACGAGAATTTAGATTCGGTGGGAGACTCTGAGAAGCATTTTGAGCCGCATTTGTTGTTATTAGCAAAAGCCGTGGGAAGCATAAAGATTTGAGACATATCGAAAAAGCATCCATTGAACTTAACGCTTTTTAGAGACGGGAGTGTTAGTATGTTGCCTACTCTACGGAAGCTTGCCTGCACTTAGGAAAGAAAAAACAAGGAAAAAAAAAAAATGTAAGAAGCTTGCAACAATTGTGATCATTTTAGCGAAAACACAGTTCAAACACTCTTTAATTTTTTTTTGAACTAAAAACACTCTTTAATTTGAGTAGTGATAATAACTAAAAGGCGCGCCAAGACGCGAGACGTGGCCTTGCCGCTACGAAATGGACCTTGGCGGATGATATAGGCGTGGCACAAAAAAACGTGAAATAAGGCGAGAAAAGTCGTGAAAAGGCGCGCCTTTTGGTAAGGTGTGGCGCCACTTTTTGAACTTTTTTTTTTTTTTTTTTTTTTTTTAACTATTTTGAACAAGTATTTGGAATTTGGGCTATTTGGTATATATTTCTGGTAATTATATAGTAAGTAGTAGCCTAAATGTCTAATATAGTACGAGTAATATGATTTAAAATTATAAATACATAAATCTATAAATATTTTTTTGCCGCTTTAGTGACGCCTTAAGAAACGCAAAGGCTCCGCCATGACGCGTAAGTCTTGAGGCACGGCCATACCGCCACGGCACGCCTCATGTCTTTTATAACCTTGATTGATATACGTAATTGATATGTTTAATTTTATGACTTAACGAGGATCTTTATACATGTGATAAAATCAATGATATATGTAAGAAGAGAGAAATAATGCAATACACGCAGGGGCGGAGCCAGGATTTTAGGTTAAGGGGGGCCGAAATTATTTATGATGGTAGCGGTATATAACCTATTAAGAACGGACAACGGTTCCAGTTCTAATAACTGATGATCTCACTAATACAAATCAACCTAAAATCATAAGAATGATGAGCTCGATCTACTAATATTAGTTTTGGTTTTAGCAAAAGTAAATGGGGGTCAGATGATGTAGATTACGTGAAGATGGATGCTGTCGGTCGATCGGGGGGAATTTTATTAATGTGGGATAATAAAGTATTCAACAAAGTTCAAGTTATAAGCGATCCGGGTTTCGTGGGTAGATGGATTGGGGTGGGTGAAATGGTGGGATTTGTGAACGTTTATGGGCCACGGAATGAAAGTGATAGAAAATCTTTGTGGAGCCGAATCAGCAGGGTGATTGGTAATGTGAACGCGTGTTGGTGCATTTTTGGTGACTTTAACGAGGTAAGAAGATTGGATGAAAGGATGAACACAGAATTTAGTACTAGGGGAGCTCTGGAGTTTAATGATTTTATCAGAAGAGAGAACTTGATCGATGTTCCTTTAGGAGGTAAAAGGTTTACGCGAATTAGCGACGATGGAATAAAATTTAGTAAACTCGACAGATTTTTGGTATCGGAGGAGTTTCAAAAAGTATGGAGGAACATTGGATCAGTCGCTTTAGACAGGAAACTGTCTGATCACTGTCCGATCGTGTTAGTTGACAAGGGTTTAGACTTTGGTCCGAAACCTTTCAGATTCTTTGACGCCTGGATGGACGAGGCGGATTTTCAAGAGCTTGTCCGTAATGCATGGATGGCATCAGTTTCTACAAATAATCCCGATTGTGTTCTTAGGGATAAACTAAAAAATGTGAAAATGGCGTTAAAGACATGGAGTAAAGAGAAGTACAGGGGGTTGGATGCGGAAATTGAAACGGCTAGAAGGGAAGCAAATTTATGGGAAAAAGAAGCCGAGGGCAGAACCTTAGAGGATTACGAGCTTGAATTGTGGCAGAAGGCCCGGGCAGTTTGGATAGAAAAAAGATGGAATCAAAGCGAAAATGCTAAAACAGAAAGCAAGAGTTCAATGGTACGAGGAAGGGGACAAAAATTCAAAGTATTTTCACGCAAAGGTAAGGAAACGATATAGAAAGAATGGTTTTAGGGGTCTCATGGTGGATGGCATGTGGTGCGAAAATGCTGCAACAATCAAACAAACCGTTTATGAATACTTCAAGGGAGTGTATTCGGAAACGGATATGCACCGCCCGAAGTTTGTTAGCAACAGATTCAAGCGCCTGACTGAAATTGAAGCTAATCTTTTAGAGGCGGAATTTGAGGAAAAGGAGGTATGGGAGGCAGTGAAGTCGTGTGGAAGCTCAAAGGCACCAGGGCCTGATGGGTTCAACTTTAAGTTTTTGAAGAAGTGTTGGGAAATCATAAAGCCTGATATTATGAGGGCGGTGAGGTGGTTTTGGGAGAATGAAAGGATTAGCAGAGGATGTAACTCGTCCTTCGTAGCTCTAATTCCGAAAATAGTAGATCCAATTAGTCTTGGTGATTTTCGGCCGATAAGTCTTATTGGATGCTATTATAAAATTGTAGCTAAGATTTTGGCGGAAAGATTAAAGAAAGTGATAGACAAATTAATTGGAGAAGTTCAAAGTGCTTTTATTAAAGATAGGTTCATTCTCGACGGAGTCCTGTTGGTTAACGAGGTGGTAGATTTTATAAAGAAATCGAAGAACAGCTGCTTCATTTTCAAGGTAGATTTTGAAAAGGCATATGACTGCGTCAACTGGAAATTCTTATACGAAGTGATGTATCAAATGGGTTTCGGAAGGAAGTGGTGTGGGTGGATCCGTGCTTGTCTTGAGACGGCTACTTCTTCTATCCTTGTTAATGGTGCTCCTACTAACGAATTTGCGCTACAACGAGGAATCAGACAAAGGGATCCGTTATCCCCATTTTTATTTCTACTAGTAGCTGAAGGTTTGAACATCATGATGCAAGAAGTATTGAATAGCGGTCTATTTGAAGGTATTAAAGTGGGAAGTGATGATGTGTGTTTAACACATCTTCAATACGCGGATGACACGATATTTATAGGTAAATGGAATAGAAATAACATAGTCAATTTGATGAAACTTCTCAAATGTTTCCAACTAGTCTCGGGAATGAAAGTTAATTTGAACAAAAGTAAATTGTACGGTATTGGCATTGAGATGGAGGAAATAGAAGATTATGCTAGGAGTTTGGAGTGTCGTGCTGGGAAGCTTCCTTTCTTTTATTTAGGGCTTCCGGTTGGTAACAATATGGGGAGAATTGAAAATTGGAACTTAATGGTAGAGAAATTCAAAAGTAAGTTGGCAGATTGGAAGGCAAAAATGATTTCGTTTGGTGGGAGATTGACTCTTGTTAAATCGGTTCTCGGTAGCTTATCGTTGTACTTTTTCTCGTTGTTTCGAGCCCTAATGAGTGTTCTTCATTCTCTTGAGAGCATTAGGAGAGATTTTTTTTGGGGAGGGGGGGTTGGGGACTCAAAACATATGGTCTGGGTTAAATGGGAAAAGGCGTTGTCTAGTTATGGGGTGGGAGGTTTAAATATCGGTAGCCTTAAAGTCATGAATTGGGCGCTTCTTAGCAAGTGGTGGTGGAGATTTCGGGTTGAGAGTCAGGCGTTATGGGTCAAGGTGATTAAGAGTCTGTACGGGGCAGGAGGAGGGTTGCTTGGAGAAAATACAAGTTTTACTATGAATAGTGTGTGGGGAAATATAGTGAAAGTAGGCACGGATTTGGGTAAGATCGGGATTAATCTAACTTCTACAGTCAAATGGGAGGTGGGTGATGGAAAGGCGATTCTTTTTTGGGACGACATTTGGGTGGGGAGTAGAAGGTTGCGTGAGCAATTTCCTAGGTTATATCATTTAGATATGTGCAAAGAGGTTAGTGTAGGTAACAAAGGGGCTTGGTCGGGGGATGAGTGGACGTGGGAGTGGCATTGGAGGAATACTCCAAGAGGAAGGGTGCTCAGAGATATTGAAGAGTTATGCAACGTCGTACAATCTGTTCAACTAAAAAAGCAGGTGATGGACAAGTGTAGATGGGAGCTGAGTGAAGACGGCAAGTTCTTAGTCAAAGACCTTAGGGACTTGATAGATGAAAAGGTTCTCGGGTCAACGGGGAGATAATTCATTACTCCATGGTGCAAAAGCATTCCCAAAAAGGTATGTGTTTTTATATGGCGGTTGTATCATGGGAGGTTTCCAGTTCGCACTATTCTCGATGACATTGGTATTGATCTCCATACTCTCTTGTGTCCTTGCTGTAATGACATTATTGAATCTATGGAGCATTGTTTCGTTTTATGCCCAAAGGTTCAGTTGATTTGGAAGCGGGTATTCGAATGGTGGGGCTTAGAGAATATCGATGTGTTTTCGATCCAGGATGTTCTCAATTTAACTGGTATCGATTCTTTTAAAGGTATAATCAGAGAGAGATGGAAAGCTGTGATTTGGTCCACACTATACATGATATGGAGTAATAGGAATCAAATGATTTTTAGAAAGAATGATTCCATGATTCCGGATTTGTTTAAAGAAATTCAGTTGCGATCTTTCGAATGGATTGCGGCCCGGTCAAAAAAGGATGAGGTGAAGCGGGAAGAGTGGTTCGGTGGTTCGATCAATCATGTGTAATTGGCTACCGGAGTTGTTTTGCTTTTCTTCTTTTGGTTGTTGTTTCTCTCTTCGGGTTCACTCAATTTAGTTAGCCTCCTGGTCCTCTTATTGTTGTTTTGCATGTTCGTGAGATTGCTCATTGTTTTTGATAGGTCGCCTCCAGCCCTGTATCTATGTCTTATAGAAAAGGGCATGTGGCTTCCATTGTATTGGTCTGTACCTGTGTTCTGAGTTTATATATATATATATATATATATATATATATATATATATATATATATATATATATATATATATATATATATATATATATATATATATATATCTATTTGCTCTTCAAAAAAAAAGGTAAACAATAATAAACTGAGCATAAAATATCATATAAACTTCCTAGATAGTTAAAGATTGTGGTCTATTACAAACAAAAAAAAAGTTTTTAACTATTTGTATAAACTGATGCTTTTAACCACATGCCTTAAATTCCCAAATCACATAACATAAGTTAAAAACATGAAACAGTCTATATTCAACTAAGAAGAAGCAGAAAGGAAGATGAAAGCAAATAAAAAACATAACATTCAATAACTACTTGTAAGCGTTTAGTAAAAAATAAGTATACAAGCATTTAATTGTATTGAATACCTACTTAATAATGACTAACCACAAAGATGACTGAACCTTGAAATTTAGAGATTTATTTTGGTTTTGACTTTGCAACAGAAAAGGATATAGTGTGAGTTGAGGGGGGCTGGTTACACAAATCACACATATTATGGGCTATTGGGCTCAATAACCACAAGATAATTGGATTGATTGAGGGGGGCCTAGCACCCACTAGTCACCCCCTCCCTCCGCCTCTCAATACACGTGTGATGTGTCTACAATGAATGGAGTAGACATATAATTAAGGGGAAATCCTTTAATAGCCCCAAAGGTACAATGTACCCTACCCCTAGTGCCCCAAAAAAAAATTTTTTCTTCATATGCCCCAGAGGCGGAGGTCGTCCAATAATCATGGGCGGATATCATAAGAATCTGACACGTGTCCCTACTATGTACCAACATAGTACCACTTACAATTGGTACATTTTTAGGCGACTGAGACCATATTTCTTGGGCGACTTATCTTTTTTTGTCTTTTTGTAATATTAAATTTTATATCCTTATGGTTTGGTTGTTATTTCATTTTTTGTCACACTTTTTGTTTCTCTTTTATAAATAAAAACACAAACACAAAGTAAATTCATATCATAACACCCAGTCATCACCAACACAAACATACACAAAAACCTTGGTTTTACATCTGATTTGTCAAGCACTTCAGTCATCACCAACATAAACCCAGATCTAATCTTATCATCAACAAAAACCTTTAATCGACTACATAAACCCACAAAAACCTTATCTAAATTAAAAGGTGTGATACTGTGACTACATAAACCCAGATCTAATAAACCTTTTTTTACCAACATATCCTTATTTAAATTGTTTTAAGTTTGTTGGTGATGACGTGAGGAGTAGAAGATAGGATAGGATAGATCTACGATTTGGCGGATCTGTGGGGTTTGGATGGTAGTGTCGATGATGGTGGCGGATCTGTGGTGTTTGGATGGTGATTTTCGATGATGGTGGCGGATCTGTGGTGTTTGGATGGTGGTGTCGATGGTGATGGTGGTGTCGATGGTGGTGTTTGGATGGTGGTGGTGATGTCGATGGTGGTGTTTGGATAGTGGTGGTGCTGCTGCAAATTCTGGAAATAAAGAATGAGAGTCTGAAACCATTGTTTCTAGCAGCACCTATGGGGATTTTAAATGAATATGGACATTATTCGAGAGTGATGACAGGAAGAATTTGCAGGGTTTTGTAAAGATGATACTGCTGATGATGGGGGAATGAAGGAGTTGCATGTTTTTCGTTTAGTTTTTATGTGTTGACTAAGAAATCTGATGTGGGTTTCCTTTTATGGATGGTTATAAACTGATGGTGATGGTTGAGAAATAAAGAGGAAGAAGATGGTGATGAGAAGAACCCAGATTGATGAGTGAATGAGTAAAGCAAAAATAATGTATGGATGGAATTAATAGAGGTTGTGGAATTAAAATTATAAAGGATTTGGAATTGATAGATAAAAATAAAACAACAATGAAACTACAAGGACGAAAAATGTAACTAACTCTATTATTAACCTACAAGTCGCTCAAGAATTGTAGGACCAGTCGCCTAAGAATTTATCTACTTTAAGTGGTACTTGTATGGTACTTGGTGGGGACATGTATAGGGACACGTGTCACATTCTTATAATACCCGCTCAAGTTTTTTGGGCTACTTCCGCCTTTGGGGCATATGAAGAAAAAAAAAAATTTTGGGGCACTAGGGGTGGGGTACATTGTACCTGTGGGGCATTTAAAGGATTACCCCTATAATTAATCATGTGATGTAGTCATCTTAATTATTTCCCCTTTACTTTTATGGCAACATGTGAAATACAATAATTAAAATGACTCTACACACCAGGAGAGTGTTAGCCCATCTTAAACGAAATGGTTTTCTTTGCAAAGTCTTCTTACAGGAAACAAATGAAGTACGCGTCTAATAGTTGACCTTAAAGTTGCGTAGGATTAAAACTTGAGCTTTTACCCAAAAATCACCATCCCTAACTACTAATCGCATACCATTGGTTTTAATTACATACTAAACTAGTTGTAAAATAAACAAAGAATACATAGTTTAGGTCGACCTTTAGTTGTGAGTTCTTGTCTTTTAAACTCGTTTACGTGTATAAATCTACGAAGTGATTTGACTATATTAAATCCTCAAGTGAGTTCCTTATTGAATTTACACTAATCTTAACCACAAATCCGTTGTAGTCTAGTTGGTTAGGATACTCGGCTCTCACCCGAGAGACCCGGGTTCAAGTCCCGGCAACGGAATTTTTTGTCTTATTTTTTTATTCGTTTGCATAAAAAATAAAAAATAATGCTACCCGTATAGTTTTAGACTTTTAGGTATTTAGCCATACATCGTATATTCGTATGGTAATTTGGTTTTCATAGATCGCATGGTGCATAGTATCATGAGTTGTATCAATTGGATTTTGCATAAAGTGACCATGTAGGCATGTATACGGGTGTTAGTGAAACACTAGACTCCATGTCGAGTTGATACGTTGTGTATTTGTAATTTTCGTAATCTTATGTTCGCGGATATAAACACAAGCTTTTCCATCCATTTGCATCTAGCAGTGCATTTGTTTAGATTACAATCAATTTCTCTATGTGCAACGGGTCCATGGAGTGCATCGTGATACACGACCTTTCTCTTCTTTGCTTTTAAGTTTCGAATGATGTAAGTGGCCGTTTGGTTTGTAGATGGGTTTATGATTAGGATTTTGATTTGAATTTGGTTAAAAATTTTGATTTGGATTTAATATATGAAAGAGAAAATAATATTTAAAGATATTATATAAGGAAATAGAATTAAAATCTATTTTTATTAATAATAAAATGAGAAAGATAAAACAAATTGTTTTATAGAGAAAAGTTTTTTTGCAAACCAGTTTTTTGCTACAAACTGAGGAACAAATCTCCACCACCCATCTAGCTTGATCTAATGGTAGGGATTAACCTAAGATTTAATGCATAAACCTAAGCCCATTTCTTTTTTTACCCCTTTTTCTTTGTCTTTCTTATTTATTCACATTTTTTTTTAATTAACTTTTTTTTTCTTTTTTTTTTCCTAGTTCACGTTCTTATTTTTCTTAATTCTCTTTTTATTTTTTTATTTTTTGTTAAATTCACTGACTTTTTTTGTTTCACTCGTTTTTTTTTGTTTGTTTTTTTTAAATTCACTTTTTTTGTCCACGTTTTTTTTCCCGCTTTCATACGTTTTCGTCTGGTTTCATACGTTTTCGTCCGTTTTCATCTATTTTTTTCCGTTTTCATACGTTTTCGCCCGATGACGTCCGTTTTAATACGTTTCCGTCCGTTTTCTTGCGTTTTCGTTCGTTTTCTTATGTTTTTGTCCGTTTTCTTAGGTTTTCGTCCGTTTACTTACGTTTTCGTTCGTTTTCATACGTTTTCGTCCGTTTTCTTTCGTTTTCGTCCATTTTTCATACATTTTCGTTTGTTTTCATACTTGTTTTTTGTTGGATCGTTATACTCTGACCAAACTATTTTATATAGCTTGTAAAAGGTTTAGCAGTCTTGGATAAATCCTAAACTACTAATAATGAAACACTGAATTACTCTATTTAAGTACGCGGAATTACTTAACAAAGCTAAGAAGAATAACAAACTTCAACGATTATATTAATCACCTTGAATCTGCTTATAGAATACAGACTCACAAACAATCCTAATATCTCTAATATCGAACTTTAGCTTTTCTCTCTAAAATCGTATATCTATATCTCGTGTCTAACTAATATCGACCTAGGGATCCTTTTATAGGCACAAGGAAAACCCTAGTCGGTTTACAATACTTGTACGACAAGTAAACTAACTCTAATTGAGAATATTCTAGACTTTACATAAAATTCCTTAAACTAATCTCTAATATCGTCAGTCTTTATCCTTTAGCAGTACTTTGACTTTATCCAACGAGCAATACTTTGATCATGAGCAGTACTTTGACTTTATCACTTCAGCAGCACTTTGATGTCCAACAGTACTTTGATATTTATACCCCAACAATCCTCCCCTAACTTGAATTCCACTTGTTTGATTTCAAGTTTCCTTGTGTAAGCTTTATCTTCAAGGAAAGGTTGTTTCTTTGAAAGTCATACTCGTTGTTTTGTTATCATCAGCATGTAGTATCTGCAATCTTCATCCGCAACAATTCATTGTCTTTACAGCAACTTAAATTTCTTCTCAGCTACTCAGCAACATAAGATACATCAAATCATGTTAAGTTTCATACTATTCTCATCACTTCCAGGTGTATTAACTCCTGTGAGAGGTGAATCATTGAAAATTAATGGATTTTGATGTCTCTTTACCAAAGCCATTAACTCTGGAGTAGCCAATGTTTAGGTTAAGTAAACCATGGTACATTGATAACCATATGATTTTTAGCAAATCATCAGCTATCAACGGATTTGAGTAGTCTTTACCAATAGCCGTTTGCTTTTGGACTAGCTAGTTCTTTTAGTACAACTACCATGGTGAACTAATTACCATATGAATGGATTTTCCACAGCCTTTACCACAAGCCATTTTCTTGCGGGCTAGTCAACTCTTCACTTTATCACAGATATGGTGAATTGAAAACCATACAATTTTTAGTAAATTGTCAACTAAAAACGGATTTGATTATCACATCAGAGCCGTACCCTCATGATGAGTCAAACTCTTTCTTGTCTGTTAAACATGGTGAGTTGAATACCATTTGTTGTGTAGCACAAGTACTAACACCATGTTCATCTCCAAAAACAATTTGTTGCTGTAAACATTTGTGCTTCAAAAAGTATTTTGCACATAACAAAAATTATTATTTCAAAAATACTTTACTGGGTTTAGGCTGCAAGCAGTACTTTGTGAAAGTACTGTTTGATCAGCAGTACATTGAATAAAGTACTTGTTTATTCAAAAGATTTTAAACAATTTAGATCATACCAGTAATTATTAATCATCATCCTTCAAAATTGTCCAATTGATGAACAAGTTTATCACCATTAGAGCATTTTCATCCTCTTGCTCTACTTCCATACCATGATCCAGCATCCTCATCATCAAATCTCTTATAAGAGGATATCTCCTTTCTGCTAGCATATAGATCATAGTACCATCTTCCAATTCTAAGACATGTACACCAGCATTTGCAAAGAATCTCCAACTTTGAATCTCCCAGACTTCTTGATTCTTCCAAACATCATCTGTACTTGTCTCTTCTGTTTCCCACAATGTAGTTAGATCTCCCAGCAACACTATACCAATTACTTTGAGTGGAATGTGTTTAAAATGAGCTTGAATCTGTTGATGTAGATAGAACAAATCTTCTCTATCTATAAGGTGCAACACATCTACCAACAAATTAAATGCTCTGAAGCTGTCATCTTCTCTATGGAAAACAAAATAATCTCCTTCTTTTTTAGATTCAATAACCTCCAAATCTGAAATCTTAGCCTTTGTAGCAATAACTTCTTCTGACTTAGGAAGCTCAAAATCAACAACTCTTAAGTAATTTCTCAGTTCATCAACTGTATTAGCTCTTAATTCCACTTCAGATTTAGACTTCTTTGATGACTGTGATTTAGTTGTTGTTCTTTTCCTTTTATTACCAGCTTCCATCATCTGTTTTCCTTCTTCAGTATCATAACCAATAATGCCAGCTACTTGTCTTAGATATTCTTTTCTGACAGCATTATATAAATCCTTCATTTCTTGATACTTCAACTTCTGTAAACCTTTGTATCCACGACCTTTCAAATAACTCATATAAAAATTTCTTTCTTGGGCTTTTGTTATTTGTCTTCATGGTTGAATAACCATCTCTCTTTCTTTTACAAACTTAGCATCAAGTTCTGCTTGTAACTGTTTAGCA
>LBNU01013467.1:5498-42109 GCA_014162995.1 Artemisia annua
GAATTCGACAAAGTGTCAAAAATTTGCTGGAACAGTACCTTGACAGCGTCAAGACCACACCTGACGGCGTCAAGTCTTGATAAGCCAGAACGGATTAAAGAGGGACGGCATCAAGAAAGCCGTCAAGAAACCCTCACCACCGCCACCTACCAACACCCACCGCCACCACCACCCATCGCCACCACCAACACCACCGCATCCACCTACCATAACCCATCGCCACCACCACCAAAACCCACCACCGCCACCACTACCCACCGCCACCCACCACCACCACTACCCACCGCCACCACTACCCACTGTGGTGGTGGTGGTGGTGGGTGGAGGTGGTGGGCGGTGGTGGTGGTGGTGGTGGGGTCAAAATCATGATTTAAAATCGATACAGAAACATTTTTATCAAATGTCAAGTTTTCATACGTTTTTATTTATTTTCATATATTTTTATCCGTTTTCATACATATGAAAACGTAAGAAAAAACGGATAAAAACATGAGAAAAATGAATGAAAACGTATAAAAACGGACGAACACTATGAAAACATGAGAAAAATGAACGGAAACGTAAGAAAAACGGACGATGCAAATATTTTAACTCAATAGTCAATGAGGACTAACGATGCAAATATTTTTACTCAATGAGGACTAACGATGCAAATATACTCTTGAGCTATAGGGACCTTTTATGTAATTGTTTCAAGGACGAATGGTGTAATTGTTTTGAGCCACAATGACGATTCGTGTAAATTTATGTAATTAACTCCATGCCACGTCAGATTCATGTATACAATAGGAAGATTAAGAAAGTTCGTGTATACAATAGGAAGATTAAGAAAGTTTGTGTATACAATAGGGAAAAAAAAAGTTCATAGCATACAATAGTAAAAGGTGGCAAGTTGGATATATTTTTGGACAATTTTCCCATCTTTTTTATTTAGAGACATTCGTTATGAAATGAAAGTAGGATAGCCGGGTGCTAATTTTTGCATTTAGCCCTATTAGAAAATGACAAGAGGCTTGGTGGTTATGACAATGTGGCACCGATTGATGATAAGGCAAGGGCCAAGGAGTGAAGGAGACATTGTTGATTAGCCTTAACAGCGTCAACTGAAATTAGAAGTCCATCTGGATATTACATAATCAATCTGTGTAAAATGAGCTTGTTTATAAAAGAGACCAAGTCTAGTGGGGATATAAATAAATGTTGTAAAGCTAATGAACTAAAAACAAGTTTTTTTCATATGAGCCTGGATTGGATTAGTGTCATAGAAGTGGCAATTCATACAGTTACTTCTAATGATTTCAGTTATGTCTCATCTCTAATGGGACTAATGTGTAAGGCCAAAGGATTCAACAATAAACAAAGCTGGTCAGATGGGTCAAATTGGCGTTGGAAATTATGGTCAATAATGAGTTTGAATGACAATTGATGGTCATCAAATATACTAATGGGGCTTTAGAGCAAGATTAATGTTTGGTCATATGTAACGACCAATTTAATTCTATGTTCATGAGCAATTAGTAGGATTGATTGTGATAGTTAATTGGACCATTTTATTTCATCCTCCTCACCTATATATTGAGAGCTCTTATCGCATTTCATTACACCAAGAAAAATAACTCACTCCTCTCCTTTCGTTCACTATTAATCTTGAGCTTGTGTATATCCGTTTGTAATAGAGGGAAGACACGTTTTTTGTTCGCTTTGATAACCTGTTTGTGCTAACGGGGTTATCCGTTGTTGTTGTATCCTGGGAGATAGACGTTCATGATTCTCAAACACCGTGGAGAGAACGAATCTGTCTTAAGAAAACTGTGAGCATCACAGGCCTCAACATTTTCCTTGTTTGTGTTTTTTGAGTCTCCACATCTAAAGATTTACGGTATCGTTTCGTTACACTTTTATGTTTCTATGTTATGTTTTATTTGTCTCTAATAGCAATATATACACATATATACAACAATCTTAAGACAAATGCGTTCTCTCCATGGTGCTTGAGAATCGTGAACGTCTATCTCCCAAGATACAACAACAACAGATAACCCCGTTAGCACAAACGGGTTATCAAGGCGAACAAAAAACGTGCCTTCCCTCTATTACAAATGGATACACACAAGCTCAAGATTAATGGTGAATAGAGCTGACAATTTCTGACACGAACCTGTTAACACGACACGACACGACCTGTTCTTAACAGGTTTCGTGTCACCCCTTAACAGGTTTCGTGTCTTAACAGGTCCGGACCTGTTAAGACACGAATAATATTAACAGGTTTCGTGTCTTAACAGGTCCGGACCTGTTAAGACACGTTAATATATATATGTTCTAAAAAACCCTAGCTTTCCATAGCACTTCACTCAGCCCCTCACTCATCTCATATTCTCATCTCATCACTCATCAGCCTCGCTAGTTACCACTTACCAAATCCAACATGAAAACTTTTTAACCAATTCCAACTTTCCAATTACAAATCCGATCTCAGATTCTCAACAAATCCTTCCGATTACAAATCCGATCTCAACAAATCCGATCTTTTTCTTAAATCCGATCTTTTTTCTGTTTAAGGTATGGTTTTAATACTCGAATCTAATCGGTTTAAGGTGATATTAAGGATCATCGATGGAAGTATGATATTATCGTCTAGAAGCATTTTTTATTTTACATCTCTGTGTTAAAGTTTAATCGATTATATATAGTATGGAGCGGCTCGTTAGGAAAAATGTTTGGAATGTGAGGGTTCATGAAACAAGTGAAGTCATATTGAGGTTCGTTAATGACGTTAGTGTAGCGCATTATGAAATGGTGTTGTTGTAGTGTAGCATTTGAAAATTTTAATGAGCTGTGATTTGGTGTTGTTGCGGTTGCTGATGAAATAAGTGTAGTTTTGTGAGATTTTTTTAGCAGTTGATTTTTTTAGCAGTTTATAAGTAAATGTTAATAGTTGCTCGCATAGTTCTAGTTAAATCGGTTCTGATTATTTAAGGCTTAAAGAATAGTTTTGGATAACCAGTTTAGGAGTAGCTGCGACAAAACTGTTTCACATAAGGGGTCATTTTCCATCTACATCCTCAAATGATTATAATCTGCCACAACACAGATGTGATTATCGGGTTATCACAACTTCGAACTCTAAAAGCACATACAAACGTTATCTCCTACGCCTTATTTTGTTACGGATGATTATGTAGTTTTATAAAATTTATATTACATAATCACTCACAAAAAACAATTCTAAACTCCAGTATAGTTTCTTCTATGCCTTTTGTCAAATGTGTACTAATTTGTTGGTCTTGAAAATTAGTTGTTTTTTCTATTCAGTAGTTTATATTTGGATAATTTATATTTGGATAATTAGTAATCGAAGTTGGGCTAAAAGCTGGTGTAATATTTGGTGCATATTGTCATTTTAATTATTATTTTCACTTTTTAGGTTTGAAGAATTGAAGTCGAGGACATGGGATTACGGGTAAAGACTGAAGAGTGAAGACATTAGAATTGTTTACTTTTGTTTCCTTATGTATTAGTTATAAGGATTTATTAAGGACTTTTTGTTTTGTTATGTATTAGTTAAAAATATTATTAGGAACTCTCGTTAAATTGTTTACTCGTTTTGTTTCGTTATGTATTTGTTATGTTTCGTTTTGTTATTAAGGTCTTGTTTTGATATATGAGAACAGGTTCTTTAACAGGTCCGTTAACATGTCCTTAACAGGTTTGCTTATGTTTTTTTTTTGTTTAAATTTGTATTTTTGTTAACAGGTCCCTTAACAGGTTCCTTATCGTGTAACATGTTAATTTTCGTGTCGTGTTCGTGTTCGAAAAAAGTGACACGATTTGTTATCGTGTCGTGTTCGTGTTTAGGTCATTCGTGTTCGTGTCTTATCGTGTCGTGTCAGACACGATATGCCAGCTCTAATGGTGAACAAAAGGAGAGGAGTGAGTTATTTTTCTTGGTGTAATGAAATGAGAGAAGAGCTCTCAATATATAGATGAGGAGGATGAAATAAAATGGTCCAATTAACTATCACAATCAATCCTACTAACTGCTCATGAACATAGAATTAAATTGGTCGTTACATATGATCAAACACTAATCTTGCTCTAAAGCCCCATTAGTATATTTGATGACCATCAATAACTCATTATTGACCATAATTTCCAACAATCGGATGAAAATCATTAGAAGTGTTTTCAAATGCCTAATAATGGTTACAGTATTTTTGTAGTATGGTTTTGCAACCAATTTAGCACATCATTTACTATTAATATTTACAAAAATGGATAAGAATTGTGTATGCTGCTTGGCCTCTCGAGCTAACCCGATCCACTTGTTTTTACTTGCATTTAAAGGTTACCAAACCCACCTGATTTTTCCTGTTTTGCCACCTAGGTGGCCACCACCGATAAGCGAGGTAAATAGAAATGAAGAAACCGTTCAGGCTCACTGAACCAGCTATGAATGGACTTACAAGTAACATCAAAAAATGTTCATAGAGATGGATACAGAGTTCAGAGACAGCATACACAGAAACAGGCCCTTGCCAAAATGGCAGAAGATCAACGTCAACAAACATGGCAAAGATTAACAGATAGCGCCTTTGTGCAACAAGTAGGGGGAAAGTTTTACTTGACTGTATCGATCGGGTTTGCAGATTTTGTTTTCCGTTTCAATTTTTTCTCCAACAACCGACTTAAACATCGTGGATTCACGAATAGAGATATGATTCTTTTTTTGAGTAATACGATGGTCGAGATTTAGAAATGGGTTATTTAGTTTTTTGTAATTTGTTTGTTCCAAATATTATGGGTGAAAAAGAGAAATGTGTAAAAAAAATAAGAAACATAATTCTTTAATTTACATTTGCAGCAATGTACTTACTTTGGTTTCTGATCATATGTTTTTAGAAGATTTTGTATGCTTTCAAGTAACAGCTAGATTTATGCATCAATTGCAATTGGTTTTATTCATATTGTCGATTCAAATTTTGGTTAAACTGGCTTGTACATGAATGTATGAGAAAGTTTCAAATATGACATTCAATCATGCACAAAACTATGCGGTCAGTGTCTAAAACACTTATTGACAATCTACATTGGTCGTAAGAATCCGGTTGTATTATATAATAAATAAAGCGACGATTTGGATCATTCAAATAAATATCAAATTTACTTGGTAGTGGATAACAATGTGGTGTAAGAATTAAGACATTCGGGGCCTTATACCATGCTAATTGTACTTATATACGAGTAACTTATCCCACATAGGTAGGAAGTAAGAACAAAAAGATCTTTATAAGTCCAAGTTTGGCCTTTAAGATTAAACAAGATTAGTTTATATAATCATAAAAAATTATGATGTATGACTTCTCTTTGTTTTTAGTTATATTATTCAATTAAAAATAAAACTTTTTAATTTGTATGTTTGTTCGAATGAATATATATCTTTAATTAAATAAAGGAAAATTCCATTTCGGAGTTTTTGACATGAGAGAGTTTTGGAACTTCCCTTATTACGTAATCTATACTAACTATAATGAAAAAATGGTAAAAGTGAAATGTTGAGTTTTCAACAATAGTCAAATGAGAGAGAAAAGTGAAATGTAATTAATACTCTTATTAAAACACCCCATTACTTAAAAGTACAATGATTTATTCACATTGTACAACCAATTAAAATACAAACCGGCTTGACCCGGGACGCTTCAAACCCGCGCGGGTTGACCCGGTTTAATTTGACCCATTTCCGACCCAACCTAGCAAGTTGACCCGGTTTAAATCGACCCATTTTTCGACCGAAACGGTTCAACCGGTTGAACCACCCGGGTCGAACCGGGTTTCAAAACATTATCCATTACTTAAAAGTACAATGATCTATTCACATTGTACAACCAATTAAAACACAAACCGGGTTGACCCGGGATGCTTCAAACCCGGCGGGTTAACCCGGTTTAATTTGACCCATTTCCGATCCAACCTAGCAAGTTGACCCGGTTTAAATCGACCCATTTTTCGACCGGAACGGTTCAACCGGTTGAACCACCCGGGTCGAACCGGGTTTCAAAACATTATCCATTACTTAAAAGTACAATGATTTATTCATATTTTACAACCAATTAAAACACAAACCGGGTTGACCTGGGACGCTTCAAAGCCGGCGGGTTGACCCGGTTTAATTTGACCCATTTCCGACCCAACCTAGCAAGTTGACCCGGTTTAAATCGACCCATTTTTCGACCGGAACGGTTCAACAGGTTGAACCACCCGGGTCGAACCGGGTTTCAAAACATTATCCATTACTTAAAAGTACAATGATTTATTCATATTTTACAACCAATTAAAACACAAACCGGGTTGACCTGGGACGCTTCAAAGCCGGCGGGTTGACCCGGTTTAATTTGACCCATTTCCGACCCTACCTAGCAAGTTGACCCGGTTTAAATCGACCCATTTTTCGACCGGAACGGTTCAACAGGTTGAACCACCCGGGTCGAACCGGGTTTCAAAACATTATCCATTACTTAAAAGTACAATGATTTATTTACATTGTACAACCAAATAAAAACATATCTATCAAATTAAATACGACCAATTAAAACACAAACAGGGTTGACCCGGGACGCTTCAAACCCGGTGGGTTGACCCAGTTTAATTTGACCAGTTTTCGACCCAACCTAGCAAGTTGACCCGGTTTAAATCAACTCATTTTCCGACCAGAACGGTTCAACCGGTTGAACAACCCGGGTCGAACCGGGTTTAAAAACATTATGTTTAATTCCCAAATCTTCAAACTTTTATTATTTTCCGTTTATAACCTATAAACTTTTTTTTATCAATAAACTATCTATCGCTATAAAATCCCGTTGCTATGCACGGGTACTCGTCTAGTAACTAAATTATTAGAAAAACAAAATGCCTCTTATGGATCATTGTTTTGTGGATGTCCATATAACTAAATAGAGGCCCATGGCCTAATTAGCTATTAGGGTTTTTGCCCTAATATTATCTTATATATACCCTTCTTGTATTCTCTACATAATAATTAATAGAAGAAGATCATTCCCTCAATATTGTTCATAACACGTTATCAGCACGCTCTGAGCTTTTAGTTTTGTTTTTATTCTCATCCACCGGTACGTCTTCGGATTTTTTTTTTCGACATATTCTTTGACATGCATTATTTGTTAATATGCAGTCATTCATTAGTTTAATGTGATATTAATATGAGGTACTTTAATGGGTAACGTAAATACAGTTTCTCACATGTTTTTTTTTTTTTTTTTTTTTTTTTTTTTTTTTTTATGTTTATTTTCTTTTTTTTTTTTTTTTTTTTTTTTTTTTTTTTTTTTTTTTTTTTTTTTTTTTTTTTTATGTTCTTATTTATTTTCATAGTCAATACTTTATTGTTTGATTTGTTTTTAAATCATGTCGTAGATTTGCCTAATATTTTACTCTGGTTCGATTTGTTAATCCTTCATAGCACCAGTTAGATGTACATCGATACTATACTTATATTAATAATTAATTATATCGGTGATAAAGTGAAACTAGATATGATGTTTTATAATTATGAATTGTTGATATTGTTATGTCAATTGTATATGCTATATGTTTGATCTTTAATTTATAATTTATATCCTTTTGTATTGTCGCTTTCATGCTATATGATATCCTTATATGTTTGCTATATGTTTTGTATATGTGATGTTTATAGGTTGTTGTTAGGAATGGTTTATGATAGTAGATCTGATTTGATATCGATGCTGACGTCATGATTATGTTTAGAGCAAATTCTCAAAATAGACCAGTCTCCCAAATTGTATACCCTTTCTAGACCAAAAAAATTTGACTTCTCAAAATGCCCCAGGAGACCCGGGAGACTTGTCATGTAGCTTTAAAACTTGCCAAGTGTCCCTCTTTTGTACTTTGGGAGACTTGTTTTTGTAAGAAATATGTAAGACACTTTATGCACTTTTTCAGTCATGTTTTTAGGAGACCTCGTCTGTACTTTGGGAGACTCTTTAATTTTTGTCTTTTTCCTAAATTTAGTCAAACAAGATAAATAGTATTTTAATCAAAAGCTTTAGGAGACTTACGTCTCCTGTACTTTAGGAGACCTATTGGTACAACTTTTTGGTACACTTTTATTTTTTTTTTATTGCATGCTTATATGTGCCACTTTAGGAGACTTACATCCATTTACTTTAGGATACTTTATTACTTTATGTGTCCTTTTAATTGTTTTACTATATTCGATAATCAAAACACACATACAAAATTCAAAAACACATACATGATAAATGATCTGAAATACATTGCTTCTTATTTTAGAGATAAATGATCTGAAAGGATAAGAAGTAGCTTTGCTAGATAGAAATACCTTGGTTCTTGTTGTGTTAAATCTGCATCATAACTTGCAAATTTTTTATAGATAAAATGTAACATTGGTTTAAGATCTTGACTGCTTGTAATGCTGTAAAGTTATTCACTTGTACGCGTAGCCAGTATGTTGGGGGTTTTCTTTTGACTGAATGATTGGCACTGCAAAGCCATACTTCTATATTTTATTCCAGTAGATAAATTGCTCCTTTTTTTGAATTTTAGTTTGCCATATCCCCATAAATGTCATGAATCATTACTCAGGACAAGACAGTAATATGGATAGAATATATGAATGATGCCCCCCATATCTTTAGTTTTTTTATTGTTTTTAGGAGCTTAGTTTTTTATTTTTCAATTCTACAGTTCGGCATCATTCCGTTTGTTCTGCTTAATGGTTGTAGTGAAGTGCAATTAAATATATCAAGCCTCGCTTCTGGGGTTATTTAAATATATCAAGCCTCTCTTCTGGGGTTATTTTTTGGATGCATTTTCTTTCGGCTCTCATTATTTGGTAGTATTACCTATGCTATTTGGTGATAACATTTCACTGTGATATTAATAATGGGTTGATGCAAACAGGTATGTCCATGCAGAATTACATGGATCTTCTAGTGCGGTGATTAAGAATCACAAGCCTGATAACCCTGTACCCCCTCTTACACTGAATCAAGCAGGATCTTTCACTGTAAGTCGGTATTGATTTCTTCTTCACTATTGTTATTGTTAATATGGATCTCTTTATCTTGTTACTACTGCTACCGTGTAGGTGTGTCACAGCCAAGCATGGAACTCAAAGTTTGTTACTAGTGCATGGTGGGTATATCCTCAGCAGGTGAGCAAAACTGCGCCTACTGGGGAATATCTTACTGTTGGTAGTTTCATGATCAGAGGGAAGAAAAACTTTCTTCCTCCCCATCTTCTAATAATGGGATTCGGGATATTATTCCGCTTAGATGAGACTTCGTTAGGGTCACATCTCAATGAAAGGAGAGTAAGGGGTGAAGAGGAATAAGATGATCGGTGTGAATTGGGGTTAGGATTTGATGAAAAAGATGATGAACAGTAGAAGGTTTTGATTTGGGGATACTGTGTGTGTGTGTTTTTTTTATTTGAAGTTGTTAATGTGTGATTGAATATACATGAATAAAAGAATTAATATTAAATAAATAAAAGTTGTACAAAAAATGTACAATAAAGTATCCTAAAGTAAATGGATATGGATGTAATTCTCCTAAAGTGGCACATATAAGCATGCAATAAAAAAAATAAAAGAATACCAAAAAGTTGTACCAATAGGTCTCCTAAAGTACAGGAGACGTAAGTCTCCTAAAGTTTTTGATTAAAATACTATTTATCTTTTTTGACTAAATTTAGGAAAAAGACAAAAATTAAAGAGTCTCCCAAAGTACATACGAGGTCTCCTAAAAACATGACTGAAAAAGTGCATAAAGTGTCTTACACATTTCTTACAAAAACAAGTCTCCCAAAGTACAAAAGAGGGACACTTGACAAGTTTTAAAGCTACATGACAAGTCTCCCGGGTCTCCTGGGGCATTTTGAGAAGTCAAGTTTTTTTGGTCTAGAAAGGGTATACACTTTGGGAGACTGGTCTATTTTAAGAATTTGCTCTTATGTTTATGTTTATGTTTACATGATGTTAGATGGTTTTAATTTAAATAGGTTAATTGGATCTGATGTGTAGATCTATATGTGTATTGATTTAATGAAATTTTGTGATTATACTATATAATTATGCTAGTTAACTGGTATAAACTAATGAAGATTTGGTAGTTTGATTAATTAAAGTGTTTGATTAAGCTTGGTTGTTTAATACAATACACTTACGTCGATATGAGCAGTATAATAAAACTAAATAATACAATTCCATGTGAACATGCTTATAAAATTTATAATAAGTATAATTGCAACATATAACACGTAGTGAACAAGAATATTAATAAGTAATTCTTTATATAATAATTTAACAAAAAGTGGTTTTATATTCTTGTTATATGTTATTATTGAAAATATGTTAATTATAAGCGTAATTACATGTGAACATGATTTAAAATGTGCATTCTGCCGTAATTTTTATATAATTTATTTGCTTAAAGTTTATTATAATTTAAATTAACAAAACATGGATAGCAGTATTATCTACATGTACATATTTTACTTGTTTCTCTTTCACTCCGTGTTTTGTTTATGTGTTTTGTTTAACACGTATTTAATGTCAACGTATAGTTATCATGGAGCAAAAACTTGCAAATCTTTCTATTGTGGCTTTAGACATAAGCGGAAAAAATTATTTGTCTTGGGCGTTGGAAGCCGAGACATACTTGGATGCACATGGGATTGTGGATACAATCCAAGCAGGAAAACAAACAACTAATATGCAAAAGGCCCAGGCATTGATGTTCTTAAGACATCACCTTCATGTGGACTTAAAAACTGAGTACCTCACAGTGAAAGATCCACTAGCCCTTTGGAATAAGTTAAAGGATCGATATGACCACCAGAAAACGGTCATCTTGCCAAGGGCAAGATATGAATGGACTCACTTAAGGCTCCAAGATTTCAAAACAGTGAGTGAATTTAACTCGGCCATGCATCGCATTACCTCCACTTTGCTATTATGTGGGGATTCAATTAGTGATGCCGAGATGTTGGAAAAAACTTTTTCCACATTCCATGCTTCGAATATATTATTGCAACAGCAATATCGAGCCAAAGGATTCACTAAATATAGTGACCTAATTTCATGCTTACTTGTGGCCGAAGAAAATAATGAGCTTCTAATGAAAAACCATGATAATCGTCCAACTGGTACCGCTCCTTTATCGGAAGCGCACGCGACAACTTATCACAATGCAGGTCGTGGTCGTGGTTATGACCGTGGCCGAGGACGTGGGCGAGGTTATGGTTCTAGTCGAGGTTATGGTTCTGGTCGAGGTCGTGGTCAAGGGCGTGGCAATGGTAGAGGTAATTATCATGCTGTTAATCATGATGTTCACTTTAAGAACAATGGCCACAAGAAGTGGCAATATAAGGGAAAGATTAATAAGCATGAAGGAGGAAGAAAAGATAAGGCCTTGGCAGCCAATGATGCATGCTATCGTTGTGGCAGTTTTAATCGCTGGGCAAAATTATGTCGTACACCAAAACATTTGGTAAACCTTTATCAAAAGTCTATTAAGAATAAAGGATGCAAGGTAGAAGCAAATCTTGTGTATGACAATGACACAAATAATGGCTATGATGATACTAAAGACCTTGCTGATGCAAC
Source organism: Artemisia annua (assembly GCA_014162995.1). Classification (NCBI taxonomy): domain Eukaryota; kingdom Viridiplantae; phylum Streptophyta; class Magnoliopsida; order Asterales; family Asteraceae; genus Artemisia; species Artemisia annua. The sequence continues at coordinate 17,161 of LBNU01013467.1, forward strand.
CCACTTGGAGGTTGGGGATTTCCTAGCAAATGAGTGATTGGTAGTTTGAAGCCATGAATAATTTACTTTTAAATGTTTTGTTTGGGATTTTCTTTAGGTGTTTTATTTGTTTGAGATTTTCTTTGGTTGTCTTCATTATGTTTAGATTTTTATTATTCATGGCTATGAAATATCTTTATTAAGATTTATTTTCTTTAGTTATATGTTTATGTGTGATTACTGATATAAATTATATAAAATTCCTACATGATTGTTTAAATATGATTTACCACTTCTGAAGATTTGTGCTATTTTACATGTCAATCTGGCAATCAAAACATATAGATATTATAGCAGAAGTAGTAAGTAAAGAAGAGAATTGTGAATTTGATTCTTCATTGCAAATTTCCTTCGAATAATTCTTGGTGATACAAATGTTGTTTACTGATGATAAATAATGATATAAAGTTAGACGATTATATATTATTATAACGAAGTCATAACTTGCACTTTATAAACATATTTGTATGTCTTTTTAATTGAAGTGTTTATTTATTAACGCAGCCCATGTTAAGCATATTTGTTTTATATGTTTTGTTTTAGAAAATGGATCGTATAATGGTAAATGACGAAGATATATGTCATGTGGATAGTGCAACTACTCATACGATTATCAAGAAAGAGAAATATTTTTCACATTTGAAATTACAAGAATCAAATGTTAGCACTATATCTGGTAGCGCCAAATTAATTAAAGGTTTTGGCGTGGCAAGTATATTATTACCGGATGGAACACAATTTAAAGTTGATAATGCATTATTTTCCCCCATGTCTCAAAGGAACTTGTTGAGCTTTAAAGATATTCGTAAAAATGGATATCATGTTGAGACAATTAATGAAGGACATGTTGAGTGCCTTCACATTACGAATATGATTTCGGGTAAAAAGCATGTACTAGAGAAATTACCCGCATTTTCCTCCGGTTTATATTACACTCATATTTATGCTATTGAATCAAACGCAGTCATAAACCACCAGTTTATGGACCGTGCGAATTTTATTGTTTGGCATGACCGGCTGGGGCATCCCGGGTCCATAATGATGCGAAAAATCATAGAAAATTCAAAAGGGCATTCTTTGAAGAATCATAAAATCCTACAAAGTAAGGATATTAAATGTGTTGCTTGCTCACAAGGAAAATTGATTACACGCCCATCACCAACTAAAGTGAAACATGAATCACTTAATTTTCTGGAAAGGATACAAGGGGATATATGTGGACCAATACATCCACCTTGTGGGCCATTTAGGTATTTTTATGGTTTTGATTGATGCATCGACTAAATGGTCACATGTGTGCTTATTATCAAGTCGCAATCTGGCGTTTGCACGATTACTTGCACAATTAATAAGATTGAGAGCACATTTTCTAGATTATCCAATTAAGACAATTCATTTGGACAATGCTGGTGAGTTCACATCTCAAGCATTTAATGATTATTGTATGTCTATTGGGATAAGTATTGAACATCCTGTACCTCATGTTCATACACAAAATGGGATTGCTGAATCGCTTATTAAGAGGATTCAGATGATTGCAAGGTCAATGATTATGAAAGCAAACTTACCAGTTTCTGCTTGGGGCCATGCTATTCTACATGCAGCAACATTAATTCGCATAAGGCCAACAAGTTATCATACTTACTCCCCATTACAGTTGGTTTTTGGTCAGGAACCAAATATTTCCCATCTAAGGATTTTTAGTTGTGCGGTATATGTTCCAATTGCTCCACCACAACGCACAAAGATGGGACCTCAAAGGAGGTTGGGAATATATGTTGGGTATGACTCACCTTCAATAATTAAATACTTAGAGCCATCTACGGGGGATCTATTTACAGCTCGATTTGCTGATTGTCATTTTGATGAGTCAATGTTTCCAACATTGAGGGGAGAGATACGACAGCTGGGAAAAGAAATAAGTTGGAAAGAATTATCATTAAATAGTTTTGATCCTCGAACTAAAGAATGTGAATTGGAAGTTCAAAAGATAATTCATTTACAAAGATTAGCAAATCAATTACCAGACGCATTTACTGACCAAAAGAAAGTGACAAAGTCACATATTCCAGCTGTTAATGCTCCAATTAGAATTAATGTCCAAGAAGGACAACCTCAAATAGGCAAAGAATCTAATGCACGTTTAAAACGTGGTAGACCAGTCGGTTCCAAAGATAAAAATCCTCGAAAGAAAAAAGGAGCAAATATTCAAGATGGTATAATCGAGGAAAGAGAAACGCCAGGGTCTCCTAAAGAGACAATAGACATGTTGGTTCAAGAAGAACCACAGGTACCTGAAAATGAAGAGATCTCAATAAACTATGTTATGTCTAGAAAAGTTTGGAATCGAAATAAAATCGACGTCGACGATACATTTGCATATAATGTAGCGCTAGAAATAATGGAAGATGATGAGGATCAAGAACCAAAATCTATGCAAGAATGCAAAAATAGAAATGATTGGCCAAAATGGAAAGACGCAATTGAGGAAGAATTAAAATCTCTTGAGAAGAGAAAAGTATTTGGACCAATAGTCCCAACACCTAATGATGTCAAACCTGTTGGATATAAGTGGGTCTTTGTTCGAAAGAGAAATGAGAAAAATGAAATCACAAGGTATAAGGCTTGATTGGTTGCACAAGGATTTTCTCAAAGACCTGGAATTGATTATGAGGAGACATATTCTCCTGTGGTGGATGCAACAACTCTTCGCTATCTGATTAGTCTGGTAATACAAGAAGGAATTGATATGCGTTTAATGGATGTAGTGACGGCGTATTTGTATGGCTCACTAGATACTGAAATTTACATGAAACTCCCTGAAGGGTTTAAACTGCCTGAATCATGTAAAATTAGTTCTCGAGAAAAATATGCAATTAAGTTGAATAAATCTCTATATGGGTTAAAACAGTCGGGACGAATGTGGTATAATCGTCTTAGTGAATATTTGTTAAAGGAAGGCTATAAGAATGATTCTGTTTGTCCATGCATTTTTATTAAAAGATCCGGATCTGAATATGTTATAATTGCGGTATATGTTGATGATTTGAATATAATTGGAACTCCTGGTGAACTCCCTAAAGCTAATGTAGGGATTCTTCAGAGAAGGAGGAGCCAACAATTTTACATGAAGATAATGCAGCTTGTATTGCTCAACTTAAGGAAGGTTATATCAAGGGCGATAGGACGAAGCATATTTTACCAAAATTCTTCTTCACTCATGACTTACAGAAGAATGGTGATATTATTGTTCAACAAGTTCGTTCATGCGACAATCTGGCGGATCTATTTACCAAGGCACTTCCTACATCAACATTTAAGAAACTAAGTCACAACATTGGGATGCGCCGACTCAAAGAACTCAAGTAATGTAGTCATCAGAGGAAGATAATACACGCTGCACTCTTTTTTCCTTAGTCATGGTTTTGTCCCACTGGGTTTTCCTGACAAGGTTTTTAATGAGGCAGCAATTCCTAAGTGTATTAACAATATGGACATCCAAGAGGGAGTGTTATGGATCATTGTTTTGTGGATGTCCATATAACTAAATAGAGGCCCATGGCCCAATTAGCTATTAGGGTTTTTGCCCTAATATTATCTTATATATACCCTTATTGTATTCTCTACATAATAATTAATAGAAGAAGATTCATTCCCTCAATATTGTTCATAACAATGCCTAAATAATTCTTGATTTAGCTAAATATACAAGTGTTTGTTGGACTACATTGAAACCCCGTAGGTGATACGTTTTATTGATGCGATATATATAGAGCCAATACATAATGAAACCCTAATGGACCCAACCCCACATACCGGGCTTGAGCCTTACTTATCATCTAATACTCTCCGTAGTTCGAGCGGCGAAATCGCGAAAGCTCGTACTGGAGTAGTAAACTAGAAAAGAAAACATAACATAACATAATAAAAACATAACTTTAGTCGACTCGTAACAAAACCGTACCAACGGTCGACTTTAGTAGACTGGTACCAACGGTCGGCTAAGTCGACTGGTAATAACACCGTACCAAAGGTCGACTTTAGGGACTGGTACCAACGGTCAATTTTAGTCGACCGGTAACAAAGCGTCGACCGGTAACAAAACCGTACGAACAATCGACTAACAAACAAACATAAAAAACTATAATTTCTTTTTCTTTTTCTTTTTTTTTTTAATGAACCAAAAGCATACTAAACATATATATAATTCATGGTATATCGAGCCTCCAAAGCCATCTTATGGTCGATCTTTACGGTTTAAAAGCGGGCACAATATGCTTTCCGAGTAACTCTTGTGCCTTTGTGAGGGCCAACTTCAGTGGTCAAATTATTTATGGGTTGTGTAGAATATCCGGTCATAATTGATGAAAGGTAAAAATAAAAGTAGACAAAATTTGTCAATTGGCGTAGAGAAGAAAACTAACTAAAAAAAATAAGGGTAGCTTTTTGTGGTGGGAACAAAAAGTAGGAATCCAGAATTGTGAGACAACTCTAACTCGTTGGTGATTTTTGCTTGTAGGGTTAACGAAAGGAAAATAAAAAATTAGGGTTAGGTTTGGAACCTGGCTGATACCATGTTGGACTACATTGAAACCCCGTAGGTGATACGTTTTATTGATGCGATATATATAGAGCCAATACATAATGAAATCCTAATTGACCCAACCCCACATACCGGTAGGTATAATCTTATTATTCATCCACTATTTATAATAGTGAAACCCTAATACCCAAAACCCACAAACCGGGCTTGGGCCTAATTATCCACTAATATTAACGTCCATTTTGTGGGTTCCTGTTTTGCCAACTTTGATTAGTGGTCTTGTTTAGTTAGAAAAACACGATGACTTGGTGTATCCTTTTATCCCAATGACTTTGTCCTATCAACTAGACTAGACAATGAGTTATGCAAAAGAGCAAAACTAGTTAATTAAAACACACTATGGTTCAAGTGTGTCAAATTAGTAGAATATGGATTGATATGAATGTTGGGATTGATATGATTGTTAAATATGTATAGTTATTTGAGGCTCGTGCCCCAAAAAATGATGCATTGTAAGATTGTTATCTAAATACTTAGTATGGCATAAAATACAGACTTAGGATCAAATGAGAAGAAAACTTAAAATAAGAAGGATGAGAAATAACTATAAATACAAATTAGAGATGCGTCGACTTGAATTAGATGCATCCCTAATCTTTTAGATGCACCCTAATATATTTCCTAGTTAAAAATTAGATGCATATGCATATATTAGATGCATTTCATCAAGTTAGAAGAATTCTATGTATTTTTCGCCCTCTGCGAGTCAAATTTGTTGCTAGTACTACTTTACATCGTTTTCACTTCAAAATCACTTTCGAAACTAAGTGAGATGCATCTAAATGAATAGAGATGCATCTAATTCAAGTCGATGCATCCCAAATATATGGTTATAGTTATTTCTCATTCTTCTCATTTTAAGTTTTCTTCTCACTGGATCCTTACCCATAAAATACATGTGTAAAAGTTAAGACATTGGGGTCTTAAAGAATTGAGTCCGGATAAATATCTATGGGAACATTCGAACAAATAGATGTGTTGGTAACTACAGTTTTTCATTAGTTGTTGACTTGTTTCAAATAAGTTTTAGGGTTAATTCTTGATATGGATCAGTAGCCCAATTGTTGAGACTTTTTGGACACGAATCTAAAAAATTCTCAAATTACCCATGAGCTACCTCGGACTTGGCTACCATAGTTAAAATTATGACACGTGTAATTTAATCATTAGCATGTCATGTGATAAATTACATATATACCCTCTTCTTAGAATTGGGCTACTCGCTTCACCATGGGCTACCTTAGTATTGGGCTACCCACTTCATCTTCTCCGGCCAACACCACCACCAATCCAACCCAGATTCCGGCGACCCGAAAACATTATATATTAAAATTCGCCTAAAATTATGCAAAGTCGGTAGTAACAAATCTTGACCAAACAAAAATGTAATCACCAAATAATTACAATAATAAGTAAACCCTTTGACTTAATAATAACGTTACCAACTTACGGCTAAATTTTGGAAAATCAACCAAACAAAACAAAAATCCGGAAAATTCCGAACCAAACAATGAACAAGGAGTATTCCACAAGAACACCAACAAAGACACAAAGTCACTTTAAGTTCAGCGTTGAAGCAATTCCCACTTTAATATTATTTTACTATTAATACAGTAATAAATATTAAGTAATAATTCTATCTTTAATGTCTAACTTCATCTCCACAAGATATCTAACTATCCAAATCAACAAAAAGGTTTAACCACATGGGCAAGATTACTTGAGAATAATGCCATTACCATGTTCCATATAAACCTTTATTAATAATCATATATCTTTAATGCCCACTGCTACCGCTTCCTCTCCTTTATTAATAATCATATATAATAAATATTGAGTAATAATGCCATTACCATGTTCCAACTTACTTTTCTTTCATCTCATCTCAAGAGTTATAAACTCTCAATCTAACTCCTGCAATCAAAACAAAAGATCTACACAGATCCACAATCACAAAACTCGATCTAAACAAAAAAGATGGGGCGGCCGTGTGGGAAGATGGGTTTGCATACCGATCTACACAGATCCACCATCACAAAACTCGATCTAAACAAAAATCTCATACATCTTCACCACAAAACTCCAAGGTGGTGGTGGTTACAGGTGGTGACGGCGACAGTGTTAGATGGGAGGGAGAGAGAAAATGAGATTTAGAAGAAGAGGAATTGTATATTAGGCTGCCCACAATAAGGGTAACGACCGAGTCGGTCGGCCTCGGTCGATTCGGTCGGCCTTGTTGTGGCTAGTCGGTCACGACCCACAAAAACGAAAAAAACATACCCACTCGGTCTCAACTTCGACCGAGTGCTACTGCTTTTTTTTTTTTTTTTGCCTTTTTGATCCGTATTACCCTCTTGTGTGTGTTTTGAACGTGTGTGTGTGTTCAGTGTGTGAGGATGAAGAAGATAGAGTTTGACTTTTACTATTTTTTTTTCTTTTTTCTTTTTTCTTTTTGCTAACGTATAGTTGGACTTTTTTTTTCTTTTTTATTTATTTGTAATTTGTTCTTTTATAAAAGAAGGAAAAAAAATTGAACTTGGTCGCCCTTACTGTGGCACTGAATCGCCTGCAGGTCGCTGGAGAGAGAAAGCTGACGTGGTAGAGAAAATAAGAGGGATTGACCCTCTTTATTGTGGGCAACCTTATATTGAATGTGAATTACTAAAAAGAGAGAAAACTATGTTTGTGAATTGTGTATGATGGGAGTGAGAGAGAGAGAGAGAAGGCGGTATAGATGCAGCAGCATTAGGAAATGGGTAGGAGGGATGAGATATATGCAGCAACAGTAGCATTAGGAATTATGGTATAGATGCAGCAGCAACAACATTAGAAATGGGTAGGAGGGTATGCAGCAGTAGCATTAGGAATAAGAGGGTATATATGTCATTTATAACAAGACATGCCAATTTTAAATTACACGTGTCATGATTTTAACTATGGTAGCCCAGGTCCGAGGTAGCCTATGGGTAATTTGAGAATTTTAAAGATTCCGGTCTAAAAAATATTAACACCTTGGGCTACTGGTCCATATCAAGAATTATCTCTAAGTTTTATTTACCTGTGATCTAATATTTGCATAACATGGTTTGATACTTTTAATTTAAATTTCATTTTAATAATTTGTCCCACATAGTTACAAAATAAGAATAATAAGATCTTTATAAAGTCCAAGTTTGAGAAGCAAAGTCAACAAGTAGGTGGAAAGTTTCACTTGACTCTATCAATCGGCAAAAAAATGAAAGGTCGTTAGGAAGTGCTAAAAAACATCATAATATATAACTATGTAAAAATATTGCAACCAATTTGGTCATTTAGCGCTTTAGTTGCACACGGCGCTCATCCACATCATCAAAATCATCTAAAAGTGAATCTAAACTAAAATCTTTTGCTATATCTTTCTCAATGTAAAGAACTAAACTATCAGAAAGGAAGTCAATCAAGTTTTATAAAGTATTTATAGAAGAATTGACGAAAATTTGTTGAGGGTTATTTATTTATTTTAATCAATCAAGTTTTGTAAAGTATTTATAGAAGAATTAATAAATGGGCGATATCAGTTGTATAGCAATTAGTATTCCTATATGGACTTTATCAGTAGATAAGGTAGACAAAAAAACAATATTAGTTACATTTTACAACATTGAGGTTTTTACATAATACTTGTGTACAACTTTTAGGGCTTTGTGGGTGGGCCATGGCCCACCTTACCCACACAGCTCCGCCACTGCATACTTTGGTTTCTGATATGTTTTTACAAGATTTTGTATGGTTTCCAGTAACAGCTAGATTTATGTATCAATTGCTATTGGTTTTATTCATTTAGTATAAAGCGATGATTTAGATCATTCAAATAAATATCAAATTTACTTGGTAGTGGATAACAATGTGGTGTAAGAATTAAGACATTCGGGGCCTTATACCATGCTAATTGTACTTATATAACTTATCCCACATAGTTAGGAAGTAAGAACAAAAAGATCTTTATAACTCCAAGTTTGGCTTTTAAGATTACTCAAAAGAGTAGTATATATATCATAAAAAATTATGATGTATGACTTCTCTTTGTTTTTAGTTTTATTATTCAATTAAGACTAAAACTTTTTAATTTATATGTTTGTTCGAATGAATATATATCTTTAATTAAACAAAGGAAAACTCCATTTCGGAGTTTTTGACATGAGAGAGTTTTGGAACTTCCCTTATTAGGTAATAACTAAATTATTAGAAAAACAAAATGCCTAAATAATTCTTGATTTAGCTAAATATACAAATCTTGATCTTTTACGTTATATATTCCAGTTTAATTATTCAATTAAAAATAAAACTTTTTAATTTATATGTTTGTTTGAATGAATATATCTTTAATACTAATAAAGGAAAACTCCATTTCGGAGTTTTTGACGTGGGAGATTTTTGGAACTTCCCTTATTAAAGCAATTATCAAATTTACAGTACAAGTAACAATGTGTAAAAGTTGAGACATTGGGGTCTTAAAGAATTGAATTCGGATTAATATACACAGGAACATTCAAACAAAGAGCTGTGTTGGTAATTACACTTATTCAACAGTTCTTTTAACAATACAAGTTTGATTTACTTGTGAGCTAATGCTTGCATAACATGGTTTGATAAAAGGGAGGGCTTTACCTGGTTTGAGTCTTTGTGGGGGTTCAGACCCCGTGGATTAGTCGGCCAAAAGGTCAGAAATCATGGTTAAAAAAAAAATAAAATAAAAAAAAATATAAAAAATAACTTCTACTCTAATTTAATTTAATAACTTATCACACATAGGTACAAAGTAAGAACAATAAGATCTTTATAAAGTCCAAGTGTAAGAAGCAAAGTCAATAGTTTCATGACAAACCATCACAAAAACAAGTTTGTGATGTTTGTCCTTTGATTGTTTTTTATTTTATGTTTTGTTAGTGGGATTATTAAATTACAATATAAACTTTGTAATTTGTTTGAGTGTAACATGCAATGCATATACTTGATAACTATAATTGTCTAGTCAAAATGTTAAGATACATAACGCCATGTAAAATTCTTTGTAGATCGATTTATAACAAAAAAATTGGAAATAACGTAACACAACAAGCTAGAGTTGTTAAAACCCGAGCTTTGCTAGTTCGCTACACATTTATTTTCCATACAAGTTAATGGTTGGCATTACGAATAGTAAATAACATCGGTTTACTATTCAAGTTAATGGTTGGCATTACGAATAGTAAATAACATCGGTTTACTATTCAAGTTAATGGTTGGCATTACGAATAGTAAATAACATCGGTTTACTATTCAAGTTAATGGTTGGCATTACGAATAGTAAATAACATCGGTTTACTATTCAAGTTAATGGTTGGCATTACGAATAGTAAATAACATCGGTTTACTATTCAAGTTAATGGTTGGCATTACGAATAGTAAATAACATCGGTTTACTATTCAAGTTAATGGTTGGCATTACGAATAGTAAATAACATCGGTTTACTATTCAAGTTAATGGTTGGCATTACGAATAGTAAATAACATCGGTTTACTATTCAAGTTAATGGTTGGCATTACGAATAGTAAATAACATCGGTTTACTATTCAAGTTAATGGTTGGCATTACGAATAGTAAATAACATCGGTTTACTATTCAAGTTAATGGTTGGCATTACGAATAGTAAATAACATCGGTTTACTATTCAAGTTAATGGTTGGCATTACGAATAGTAAATAACATCGGTTTACTATTCAAGTTAATGGTTGGCATTACGAATAGTAAATAACATCGGTTTACTATTCAAGTTAATGGTTGGCATTACGAATAGTAAATAACATCGGTTTACTATTCAAGTTAATGGTTGGCATTACGAATAGTAAATAACATCGGTTTACTATTCAAGTTAATGGTTGGCATTACGAATAGTAAATAACATCGGTTTACTATTCAAGTTAATGGTTGGCATTACGAATAGTAAATAACATCGGTTTACTATTCAAGTTAATGGTTGGCATTACGAATAGTAAATAACATCGGTTTACTATTCAAGTTAATGGTTGGCATTACGAATAGTAAATAACATCGGTTTACTATTCAAGTTAATGGTTGGCATTACGAATAGTAAATAACATCGGTTTACTATTCAAGTTAATGGTTGGCATTACGAATAGTAAATAACATCGGTTTACTATTCAAGTTAATGGTTGGCATTACGAATAGTAAATAACATCGGTTTACTATTCAAGTTAATGGTTGGCATTACGAATAGTAAATAACATCGGTTTACTATTCAAGTTAATGGTTGGCATTACGAATAGTAAATAACATCGGTTTACTATTCAAGTTAATGGTTGGCATTACGAATAGTAAATAACATCGGTTTACTATTCAAGTTAATGGTTGGCATTACGAATAGTAAATAACATCGGTTTACTATTCAAGTTAATGGTTGGCATTACGAATAGTAAATAACATCGGTTTACTATTCAAGTTAATGGTTGGCATTACGAATAGTAAATAACATCGGTTTACTATTCAAGTTAATGGTTGGCATTACGAATAGTAAATAACATCGGTTTACTATTCAAGTTAATGGTTGGCATTACGAATAGTAAATAACATCGGTTTACTATTCAAGTTAATGGTTGGCATTACGAATAGTAAATAACATCGGTTTACTATTCAAGTTAATGGTTGGCATTACGAATAGTAAATAACATCGGTTTACTATTCAAGTTAATGGTTGGCATTACGAATAGTAAATAACATCGGTTTACTATTCAAGTTAATGGTTGGCATTACGAATAGTAAATAACATCGGTTTACTATTCAAGTTAATGGTTGGCATTACGAATAGTAAATAACATCGGTTTACTATTCAAGTTAATGGTTGGCATTACGAATAGTAAATAACATCGGTTTACTATTCAAGTTAATGGTTGGCATTACGAATAGTAAATAACATCGGTTTACTATTCAAGTTAATGGTTGGCATTACGAATAGTAAATAACATCGGTTTACTATTCAAGTTAATGGTTGGCATTACGAATAGTAAATAACATCGGTTTACTATTCAAGTTAATGGTTGGCATTACGAATAGTAAATAACATCGGTTTACTATTCAAGTTAATGGTTGGCATTACGAATAGTAAATAACATCGGTTTACTATTCAAGTTAATGGTTGGCATTACGAATAGTAAATAACATCGGTTTACTATTCAAGTTAATGGTTGGCATTACGAATAGTAAATAACATCGGTTTACTATTCAAGTTAATGGTTGGCATTACGAATAGTAAATAACATCGGTTTACTATTCAAGTTAATGGTTGGCATTACGAATAGTAAATAACATCGGTTTACTATTCAAGTTAATGGTTGGCATTACGAATAGTAAATAACATCGGTTTACTATTCAAGTTAATGGTTGGCATTACGAATAGTAAATAACATCGGTTTACTATTCAAGTTAATGGTTGGCATTACGAATAGTAAATAACATCGGTTTACTATTCAAGTTAATGGTTGGCATTACGAATAGTAAATAACATCGGTTTACTATTCAAGTTAATGGTTGGCATTACGAATAGTAAATAACATCGGTTTACTATTCAAGTTAATGGTTGGCATTACGAATAGTAAATAACATCGGTTTACTATTCAAGTTAATGGTTGGCATTACGAATAGTAAATAACATCGGTTTACTATTCAAGTTAATGGTTGGCATTACGAATAGTAAATAACATCGGTTTACTATTCAAGTTAATGGTTGGCATTACGAATAGTAAATAACATCGGTTTACTATTCAAGTTAATGGTTGGCATTACGAATAGTAAATAACATCGGTTTACTATTCAAGTTAATGGTTGGCATTACGAATAGTAAATAACATCGGTTTACTATTCAAGTTAATGGTTGGCATTACGAATAGTAAATAACATCGGTTTACTATTCAAGTTAATGGTTGGCATTACGAATAGTAAATAACATCGGTTTACTATTCAAGTTAATGGTTGGCATTACGAATAGTAAATAACATCGGTTTACTATTCAAGTTAATGGTTGGCATTACGAATAGTAAATAACATCGGTTTACTATTCAAGTTAATGGTTGGCATTACGAATAGTAAATAACATCGGTTTACTATTCAAGTTAATGGTTGGCATTACGAATAGTAAATAACATCGGTTTACTATTCAAGTTAATGGTTGGCATTACGAATAGTAAATAACATCGGTTTACTATTCAAGTTAATGGTTGGCATTACGAATAGTAAATAACATCGGTTTACTATTCAAGTTAATGGTTGGCATTACGAATAGTAAATAACATCGGTTTACTATTCAAGTTAATGGTTGGCATTACGAATAGTAAATAACATCGGTTTACTATTCAAGTTAATGGTTGGCATTACGAATAGTAAATAACATCGGTTTACTATTCAAGTTAATGGTTGGCATTACGAATAGTAAATAACATCGGTTTACTATTCAAGTTAATGGTTGGCATTACGAATAGTAAATAACATCGGTTTACTATTCAAGTTAATGGTTGGCATTACGAATAGTAAATAACATCGGTTTACTATTCAAGTTAATGGTTGGCATTACGAATAGTAAATAACATCGGTTTACTATTCAAGTTAATGGTTGGCATTACGAATAGTAAATAACATCGGTTTACTATTCAAGTTAATGGTTGGCATTACGAATAGTAAATAACATCGGTTTACTATTCAAGTTAATGGTTGGCATTACGAATAGTAAATAACATCGGTTTACTATTCAAGTTAATGGTTGGCATTACGAATAGTAAATAACATCGGTTTACTATTCAAGTTAATGGTTGGCATTACGAATAGTAAATAACATCGGTTTACTATTCAAGTTAATGGTTGGCATTACGAATAGTAAATAACATCGGTTTACTATTCAAGTTAATGGTTGGCATTACGAATAGTAAATAACATCGGTTTACTATTCAAGTTAATGGTTGGCATTACGAATAGTAAATAACATCGGTTTACTATTCAAGTTAATGGTTGGCATTACGAATAGTAAATAACATCGGTTTACTATTCAAGTTAATGGTTGGCATTACGAATAGTAAATAACATCGGTTTACTATTCAAGTTAATGGTTGGCATTACGAATAGTAAATAACATCGGTTTACTATTCAAGTTAATGGTTGGCATTACGAATAGTAAATAACATCGGTTTACTATTCAAGTTAATGGTTGGCATTACGAATAGTAAATAACATCGGTTTACTATTCAAGTTAATGGTTGGCATTACGAATAGTAAATAACATCGGTTTACTATTCAAGTTAATGGTTGGCATTACGAATAGTAAATAACATCGGTTTACTATTCAAGTTAATGGTTGGCATTACGAATAGTAAATAACATCGGTTTACTATTCAAGTTAATGGTTGGCATTACGAATAGTAAATAACATCGGTTTACTATTCAAGTTAATGGTTGGCATTACGAATAGTAAATAACATCGGTTTACTATTCAAGTTAATGGTTGGCATTACGAATAGTAAATAACATCGGTTTACTATTCAAGTTAATGGTTGGCATTACGAATAGTAAATAACATCGGTTTACTATTCAAGTTAATGGTTGGCATTACGAATAGTAAATAACATCGGTTTACTATTCAAGTTAATGGTTGGCATTACGAATAGTAAATAACATCGGTTTACTATTCAAGTTAATGGTTGGCATTACGAATAGTAAATAACATCGGTTTACTATTCAAGTTAATGGTTGGCATTACGAATAGTAAATAACATCGGTTTACTATTCAAGTTAATGGTTGGCATTACGAATAGTAAATAACATCGGTTTACTATTCAAGTTAATGGTTGGCATTACGAATAGTAAATAACATCGGTTTACTATTCAAGTTAATGGTTGGCATTACGAATAGTAAATAACATCGGTTTACTATTCAAGTTAATGGTTGGCATTACGAATAGTAAATAACATCGGTTTACTATTCAAGTTAATGGTTGGCATTACGAATAGTAAATAACATCGGTTTACTATTCAAGTTAATGGTTGGCATTACGAATAGTAAATAACATCGGTTTACTATTCAAGTTAATGGTTGGCATTACGAATAGTAAATAACATCGGTTTACTATTCAAGTTAATGGTTGGCATTACGAATAGTAAATAACATCGGTTTACTATTCAAGTTAATGGTTGGCATTACGAATAGTAAATAACATCGGTTTACTATTCAAGTTAATGGTTGGCATTACGAATAGTAAATAACATCGGTTTACTATTCAAGTTAATGGTTGGCATTACGAATAGTAAATAACATCGGTTTACTATTCAAGTTAATGGTTGGCATTACGAATAGTAAATAACATCGGTTTACTATTCAAGTTAATGGTTGGCATTACGAATAGTAAATAACATCGGTTTACTATTCAAGTTAATGGTTGGCATTACGAATAGTAAATAACATCGGTTTACTATTCAAGTTAATGGTTGGCATTACGAATAGTAAATAACATCGGTTTACTATTCAAGTTAATGGTTGGCATTACGAATAGTAAATAACATCGGTTTACTATTCAAGTTAATGGTTGGCATTACGAATAGTAAATAACATCGGTTTACTATTCAAGTTAATGGTTGGCATTACGAATAGTAAATAACATCGGTTTACTATTCAAGTTAATGGTTGGCATTACNTTTTTTTTTTTTTTTTTTTTTTTTTTTTAGTTTATTTAAATTAAACAAGACACACCATATCATGTATTATTATATGCACACTTAAGACCATTCAATCAATATATAATATACTCGATCAATAATATGTAGACTTTGTGAGTTACAGTGTTTCAAAAGTTAGATCTTGAACCCAGCATTCATCGTAATTTATTCAATGTTGATTCAAAGTCACATGTTACTAATTACTTGCTATATGTGGTAATTAATATGCGTACGTCAATGGATTTTATAATACGTAGTGATTTTTTTTTTCATCTTGAACTCTCCTATTCATGGAATTTGTTTATTACGAGTATAGATACTGTCATCTAATCTTCGCCACGTTAGTTTCACTTTCATATAGATGTACTATTCAATTAAAATTAAGATAAGCGACAATTTTTATCACTTCATGCATTGACTGATTGCTTCTAATGTCATTAATTATATTGTTTCTTTTGCATGTGATTGATTTAATGATCCATATTGGTGTTTTTATAACTAGAATAATTAATTATTACTCGTTACATGTTGAAAAACATTATGCAACAATGTTATAACTAGATTGCACATGTTGGTATAATTCTTTTTATGTAAAAAACATTACTCGTATATATCTAGTTACATTAAAGGGGGGTAATATGTAACGTTAGTATTTAATTAAATGGTTCACTGAGGTACTTTATAATGGCCGAGCATTATAGAACTCGGACCGAACCGAAAACTGGACCGTGATCAGCTTTGTTTTAGATAGCAAGTCATTGCATAGTATTCTCGGAAATTTAATTTGACTTACATAGCATATGGCTTGAACGTATATTATAATTATATACTAGTATAAGGTTAACATGTGCTTATACTGTGGAACTGATGTGTAAATAAATATCACATGCTTTTATACTCGTACATACTATCACTTTTAATTTTGTTTAGTTAAGAATTTTTACATGTGTTGGTGTTGCAACCATAATTAGTAGTTGTATGTGAAGAATCTCTAGGTTCTCTATGCATGGTTATATATTTAGTTTACAATTTATTGTGTATGGGCTCATTCTTTTAGCATCTAATTTGAATTCATATGAGTGATTTTAATTAACTGATGTTTTAGTCTTGTTTTAAAAGTTGCTGAGGCTTGTTATACGCCAAACCTTTAATCAAACTAAAAAGTTCTATTGATGATGTGCTTGATTGAATAAAACATGTAAGAATGGTCCATCCGTCTGACCGTCCATAATTTGGCTCATTATTTTAGTTATTGGTAGTAACAGTTTAAGTAGGTATGTTCTATTGATCAAGCTACTGGGAGTAATAGTTTAAGGTAGATATTTGACATCAGAATTTGTGATATTTTAAAAGCTCGTTATATATAAAATCACCTGTGGTTATAAAATTTAAGATTGATGAATGTACTAGACCATCTATTACTTCTCAAAAATAATTTATGTGGAGATAAAAGTATTGAATTGATATTTCTTACTGCCTATACAATTATAAATGAGCTCAAACTTAAATATCGTTAGAGGCGTCCAACTGAATATGTTATATTTTTTGCAATGAATGTGAATATATTTTGGTAAATGTAAAGATCGTAGCTATGGACGTGATTGAGGTACATATAAATGAAATTCATGATAAAAACATGATGGACCATTAGATATGGTAAGACATCGTAAAAATATATGATAATGGAAAGATGAAATATATAGATGTCACGTAAGATATACATTATCGTTGGAAGTATAATAATATGTTTTCGGTAACGCGAAAATATGTTAAACTTCACGAGTAAATGAAAACTTATTGTGAAGTTTGCAATATTATTATTACGGTTGCCAAAGAATAATTGAACTATTAAACATAAGAAAAATATATCTTAGTTGACTCTGATTGTGCCTTTGATTTTGACACTTAGGCGTGCATTGCTTATTATGTGAAAGATGTGTTAGTTAACAGTCATTGAGTTTGTCATATATGTGTACATTATTACTAATATTATTTGCTTATGAGGCTTTAATTCATCAATGACATAAATGTACTATTTAGCAAATAGCACAACTTTTGAACATGCTTTATTATTTGATACTGCAATAGGCTAATTTGCATATTAATGTAGTTGTGAGAAGCCACATAGAACTTATATAATTGTGATTGGAGAAATATAAGTTTAAATATGATGATGTGCTAAGTTCTCCCTATAATTCGATTTTTACATAAAGTCAAAGCAATAGAAGCATGTGTGGTTATAAACTATAAGTTTATGAGCCAAGATTATTTTATTGAGTGGCATGACCGGTTGGACCATCCCGAGTCAATGATGATGCGAATGTATAGAAGAACCATAAGTTTCTTCAAAGATAGATTTGATTGTTCTCAATGGAATGGAAGTTAATTGTTCATATATCACCACCATACATATAAAGTTTTGGAAGAATATAACAGGGATGTATGTAGGCCTATACATCCGCCACATGGATCATTTTGAGTTTTAAAATCGATGCATCGTCAAAATGATCATCAAAGACGCAACTTAAGATTAGCGTGATTAATGGCTCAGCTTATTAAATGCGAGCATGGTTTTCCAGATTGTATCTTTGGAATTGGTGATGAACACTTCCATATGTTGGGCGATTATTGGAATAAGTGTTGAACATAAAAGTAGCCCATGTTCATACGCGAATTGCTTTTGTTGAAACGTTTATAAAACGTCTTCAGTTGATTGCAAAGCCAATAATATTATTAGAACAAAAGTCTTAGTTTATGGGGCATGTTATAAAATATGAATTCGCATCTTGCCAGCAATTTATAACGACTCCTCCCCATTAGAATGGTTTTGGTCACAAACCATATGTTTCCCATATAAGAATTTTGTAAATGTGCGATATATGTTTCTTGTAAATCCACCACAACGCACAATAATGAGATGTTGAAATGGATAATTCATTCAGGGGGAGAAAATGAGCAGCAAGGAATATGAAATGAATTATGATATAAATGTTGATCCTCACAGTAATGAATATGAACTTTAAGTTAAAGGGACAATTTATATTCCAGATCTAGTAATTGCCAGCATGTTTGTGACCTAAAGAAGTGACTAGATCATATAAATGCTGCTAATGCTCCAATTAAAATGTGTGTCCCAAAAGTATAACCAATGAATGGTAGTAAGTCTATGGCACGACTGCAGCGTGATAGACTAATCGATTCCAAAATAAAAGTCCTCGAATGATTAGATAAAATGGAGCAAGAAAATGAAGATGGTCAAATCGAGGTAATAAGACCCCATAATAGTCAAGAGACACTAGACATAAAGGTTATTGAAAAACCCCGGGTACATGAAAAACTATGAGATCTCAATAAATGATATATAGTGTCTAGTAAAGTGTGGAATCGAAAAATGAATCGACGTCGATAGTACTATGATAATGGGCATGGTAATGATTATGAAAATAAATAAGATAGTGCTAGAATCATGGTGAGGATCATGAAAACATACATGCAGGAAGTGCATATGTATAAATGAATGGCCAAAAGATGTAAAGACGCAAAGAACTAATGAAAGATTGAAGTCTCTTGTGATGAGACATGGTTACTGGGACTTGAAGTCCGTACATATGAATATGTAAACTTATTGGATATGCATAAGTTTTTATAAGAAAATTAAATTGAATTATGCATAAGGTACAAGTGATGGCACACGTATATTTTCTCAAAGACTTCTGAATGATCATGGAGATACATGTTTACATGTGGTGGATCCAATAATGTAGTTTAATATTGTATAAGTCTGGCAATATAAGATATAAGTATGCGTCTAATATAATAATACAAGAGCTCGTTTGATATTGAGATTTTAGGATATAAAATGCATGAAGCATGCTAGTGATTTTTAATGCTTAAAGCATATAAGAAAAGTTCTCGAGAACACTACTTGATTGTATTGAATTAATCATGTTTTTGGCATATATTTTATAATCTCATTCGTGTATAGCATTGTGCTAAATAAAGAGTTATGTTTGCCTATGAAACTTTATAAAGAGATCTTGATTTGAATATAGGTTAAGTTTCATACAGTTTGATTTTATGAATATAAAGGCAAGTGAATGTATAAAAAATTGAATTTGAAACAAAAGACACATTTTGTCTTGGCTTACGAATTGAACATCAGAAGGATGAAATATGTGTGCATCAACTAAAGAAAGATGCTAACTATCTTTATATGGATAAATGACAGTTATGTTTATGAGGTCATATGATGTTGAAAATACCCCCTTGACTTATAAAGATGATGATCACAATATTGACTTACATGTGCCATACTAAAATCTGTATATGTGAAGTACAATGTACTTAATGAGATGAATGGCATCTTAATCCTTAAATTGGATATTCAAACAATATGTAGAGAATATTTATACATGTAATTCTATCAAGACACGTGAAGGTGCATTTCATTGATTCAATGATTTTAAGTGATGTGATCATCAGGGGGAGAGAAGATACGCGTTGCACTCTTTTTCCCTTGACCATGGTTTTGTCCCAACAGGGTTTTCCGGCAAGGTTTTTAATGAGGCAACATCCCCAAGCGTACAAAGGAGTTATGTACTCTTTTTCCTTCACTAGAATTTTGTCCCACAGGGTTTTATCTAGTAAGGTTTTAACGAGGCATAATCCCCAAATGGAGTTTAACAAATATTTTGGTATTTTCAAGTGGATACGTATTCACGAGTGATGGTAGTGAAATTTCATGGCGTTCGGCAAAGCAAACAATCGCGGATAGTTCATCCAACCATTTAGAAATTCTGGGAAGGAGGCACCAACAGTTTTGCATGAAGATAATGTAGCATGCATAGCTTAATTCAAGGAAGGTTACATCAAAGGCGTCAAGACAAAACATATTTTGCCAAAGTTCTTTTCCAATCATGACTTACAAAAGAATGGTGATATTATTGTTCAACAAGTTCATTCAAGTGACAATTTGGCGGATCTAATTACCAAGGCGCTTCTACCTCAACATTTAGGACATTGAACCACAACATTGGAATGCACCTACTCGAAGAGCTCAAGTGATGTAGTCATCAGAGGGAGATAATACGCGCTGCACTCTTTTTCCCTTAGTCATGGTTTTGTCCCACTGGGTTTTCCTGACAAGGTTTTTAATGAGGCAGCATTTTCTAAGCGTATTAACAATATGGACATCCAAGAGGGAGTGTTATGAATAATTATATGTGGATGTCCATATAACCCATAATAGGCCCACGGCCCATGTTTGCTATTAGGGTTTTGCCCTAATATTTGTCTATATATACTCTATGTAAATCTCATAGTTAATAATCAATAAGAAGAATATTCATTCCCTCAATTCTTGTTCACAACAGTTTGTGATGTTGGTATTCTTTAACTTTTTTAATCTACTTTGTTTTAACGTTATTATTCAATTTAAATATAAAACATTGTTTTTTTTAACTTCATGCTTGTTTGAGTGTAGTTATTTTATAAAAATAAAACTTTTTTACAAGTTTAGTTGTTCAACTAGAATTGTCTAGTATTGTTGCAAACCTTGTCGTACCAGATGATAGGATAGGGCGCGGAGTGGCAAGGTGATCATTTTCTAGGAAAATCCCTTCGATCACTGTCAGGTTCCTTTTTTTGTTGATGAATAATTAGTAAATCAGAATTATAGATGCACATCCAAATACACTGTCATTGTCTTGACTAGCTAGAATGCACAAATCCTTTTTCTTATCATAAATCTCCATTTTGTATTTGTACAACTTCCAATAAATGCTTTTTTAGCTTCTTCTTATTGATCATTAACTATGAGATTTACATAGAGTATATATAGACAAACATTAGGGCAAAAACCCTAATAGCTAACATGGGCCGTGGGCCTATTATGGGCTATATGGACATCCACATATAATTATTCATAACACTCTAAGATTTTTTTTGAGAAAATGTATTATTGTAATCCTTTTATGAAATAACGCAAAATAATTTACCTAAACTTACATGGTATCTTCTTCCTCTACTTTTTTTCTTTACGTGTAAAATTGTAACCCTACTTCTTCCTTTTCAACTACCATGGCTGGTGATAATGATGTCGTTATAAACACACCTCCTACATCTAAAGATAAAATCATTCCGTTTAGTATCTCGAATAACATCCCTATCAAGTTGAGTCTCGAAAAACACATTTACAATTTGTGGAGTTCGTTCCTAAAGATCCATCTTGGAAATCTTGGCTTAATTAAAAGCACACATTTGAGGGAACCTCCTCAAGCAATACCGACCACAAGTGGAACAAACAAGACGACCAAGTCACTACAACCCGCGGGAATGCCAAAGCACTATGGGACCATATAAAAGACCTTTTCCACGATAACAGAGACGCACATGCCATTACTCTTGACAGTGAACTTCGCACCATCAAGCTTGGCAACCTATCCATTAATGCATATTGTCCAAGATACAAGGTATGGTCGATCGTATGCACAAATGGGCTTGACAAACATTTCAAAGGTATTGTTCATCTCATAAGGCATCGTGAACCTCTTCCCACATTCGAAACCACTCGTAACATGTTACTTCTTAAGGAAAGCACGCTGATGATACCAAAATTAGCAGGTCCGAAAGTGGGTCCGCAATGTCGAATGGGGAACCTGTAAATCTGTATCACTCAAGAAAGAAAAATTACGTTAGAACTTATCCCGGGGTTTACCCCGGGATTAGGCTCCGACGCTCAAATCAGATGGTAATATATTTATTGAAGGCATTTGTTAAATAGAGAGAATAGAGTTATTGATTTTTTGTTGTGTGGTTTGGCAACTTACCTGCTCTCCTTTTATAGGCGAGTAACGAATCATATTTTGAGATTGGATAAGAACTCTGACATTCGAATATATTCGCTGACATATTCCCTGAGAACTCTATCCGAATATATTCCTTATCCGAATATTTCTTCAACTTGTATTCCTACAACTTGTGCCACTTGATCATTTATTACACCATCTAGAAGGGTATTTTATTTCCTCCCAGTGCTTTGCGTAATGGACTTTTATTTGTCTCATGCCTTTACATGAATATCCTTTTTGATATGTAAGTCATATTTGAATAGGGTACGTACAAATGTACCTTAATGAAGAAAGCATCCTAATCCTTAAATGGATATTCAAACAATAGTACGGAAATATTTATACAGTAATTCTATCAAGACACTGGTAAGTGCATTTCATTGATTCAAGATTTATAGATTATCATCAGGGGGATGGGAAGATACGCGTCACGCTTTTTCCATGACCATGTTTTTTGCCCAACAGGTTTTCCGCAAGTTTTTAATGACGGCAACATCCCAAGCACTACAAAAGTTATGACTCTTTCCTTCACTAGAATTTGTCCCACAGGGTTTGATCTAGAAGTTTTTAACGAGCATAATCCCCAAATGGAGTTTACACAATTATTTGGTATTTCAAGGGAACGATCACGAGTGGTGGTATGTAGTTGAAATTCATGCTTCGCAAAGCAAACAATCGCTGCGGATAGTCACCACCATTTAGAAATTCTGGGAAGGGAGCACCAACAGTGTTTTCTATAAGATAAGTAGGTCATACATAGTTAATTTCAAGGAATGTTACACAAAGGCTTTCAAGACAAAACATATTGCCAAAGTTCTTTTCCAAGCATGACTACAAAATAATGGTGAATATTACTGTTCAACAAGTCATCAAGTGGACAATTTGCGATCTAACATACCAAGCGCGCTTCTACCTCGACCATTAAGAAATTGGTAGTATGGCATCGGAAATCGAGCCGTTCATCGAGCTTCAATAAAGTGATTATGAGGGGAATAATACGACTGCACCTTTTTCCTTAGCTATTTTTTTTCTCCCACTGTGGTTTTTCCACTGCAAGGTTTTCAATTAGGCAGTATCCAAAGCTATTAATAAGTAGCAACAAGGGAATGTTATGACATGTTATTATTCATAGTTGATTGCCATTAATCTGTATATTCATTACCTTTATGATTATATTTGTTAACACCCAAAGATTACTCTATTTCAGTCATATTATAGATATTAAGGACCCTCTAAATAGGGGTACCTTGCAATGCAATGACACACCAACAAGTTCTATCTCTTTATCTCATTCTCTCATATGTTTCTTTGATTATTGTTCTTATTGTGCTAGTAGGTCCGTTGTTTCACAACAATACACATGTCCAAACACCCATTTTTATGTTGTCCAAACACTAGTTTTGGTGTAAAAATCAACATAGAAACTATGGGTTTAGTTAGTGAAAAATACTCCATTTTTCTAGGAAATTTTTCATTAGAAACTGAAAAAACTGAAAAGCCATTTAGTCACGCATTTTTAAGAAATTTTTCTAAAAGAATGAAAATCTCATTTTTCAAAATTTAACTAGAATTTAGGAAAGAGCTCTTTACTCTTTCCTATTTTTTTCCTTCCATTCTTTTTACATCCCTTTCCATTTTTCAGTTTTCTAAAAAAATGTCATCTAAACGCGTTCTCTAAATTTATAGCTCCTTTCTAGGGATAAAAACCCTTCCCTTTTTCTAAAGAAATTGAAATAGAAAATTAAAGAAATTTTTCTACAACTAAACGCACCCTATGTTTCCGCTTTAAAAACTGTGAAAATTCTCATATCAGTTACCTTTTGAATATATAATCCACAACAAATATTAAAATGTTATTTTGATCAAGAATGTCGAGCAGTTTTTAGCTATAGACTGCTAGCTCCAGTTATCAATTGACGCGCGGCAATAGTAGGGTTTTACACTTCACTTGGAAGAACTGAAACTAAAAATCAGAGACTAAATTAAGCATTAGAAAACCACATCTGAAAGACACTTGTGCTTTCTGTTTCTATATACACCAATCTTCAAAATCTAATGCTTTCGGACAAAAATGGTGTGTTGCATATCTGTACAACTTCACCTTTCCCAAAAGCACATATCATGGTCATCTTCAGTAGACTGCTAACCGCTATTCTTCCACATAAAGCGTTACATAAACCTTACAAAAAAGAATCAGAAGGGCCTCATGCTAAACTGGTCTCAAGTTTTCCAAAAACAACAATTCATCAGCTGCAAATAACCTCCACTGATAACTTCTTCAATACACTCGGACACGGGTCGCCTTTAAATACCTCTGGTGATACCGCTACTGCACACGACTCTTGACCAACACAAATCTGAAAAATATATCAAAAGCCCGAAAAACTATAAATCTGCTTATTTTTTAGAGTAGATAAGGAGTTTTGAGTGTCTGTGATTGCCTGTTTAAGGACTTATCAGCTTATTTTTGAAGCAGATATGCAGTTTGGAGTGTTTGAACAAAACTGCCTATCCACTTATATTAGATAAGAACTTATAAATAGTTTAATATAAACAATCCCAAACACCCCGCAAACATTTTTACTAAAAATTGACACCAAAACTAGCATGAATTATGAATACCTTGTTAAAGACGTCGTACGAGTTCTTAGCATGACAATGGCCTTGTTGGAAACTACCACAGCCACCTTCAGGAGTACCATAGCTAGCGAATTTGACAGATGAGAT
>LBNU01013469.1:0-36821 GCA_014162995.1 Artemisia annua
GCGTATTCCTAACAGAACCTGCATTCATTTTATGCTATTAAGTACCAAAAGTTCACATCAAATGATCATAAAACATATAGTATAATGCTTTAGAAATATGTATAATTAGAGCGTTATCAGTAACTGGCCCAACAAGGCCCATCAAGACCCAACAATGCTTCTAGAAGCATCTAGAACATGGAGGGAAAATGGCAAATTCAAAATTCAAATTTTGAATTTAGGAGGGAATAGATGAAATATTTTTTGGCATATTCCTTATGCTTTGGAATATTCTTTGGCATATTCCTTATGCTTTGGAATATTCTTTGGCATATTCCTTATGCTTTGGAATATTCTTTGGCATATTCTCCGATCTCGAGTCTATAAATAGCAAGCAACTCTTCATTTTTTGGGCGCGAAATTGAAGCATCAAAAAGACACACATACATATTCATGTAATTAGACTTGGAAAATGTAAGTGTAATAGGGAGATCCGGATGATGTGTAAGTCCGTGGGTGATAGTGTAGATTAGGACTTTGTGTAAGTTCGTGTGTCGGTGTGTGAAGACTTGGACTTGGTGTGAGTCCATGCGTGAAGACTAGGACCGGGTGAAGGTCCATGAAGACTTGGATCGGGTGAAGATTCAAGTGGATGAGAGTGCTCGTTCGTGTAGCCATGTGGGCTTTGTAAAGATTGGTCCTAGCTAGGATTAGGACTCAACATTCCGCTTAATGTCGTTAAACTTAGTGTAAGCTTCGGTGAAGACTTGGATCGGGTGAAGATTCAAGTAGAAGAGAGTGCTCATTCGTGTGGCCATGTGGGACTTTTGGTTAGATTGGTACTAGCTAAATTAGTACTCGACATCTACCTTAGTGTCGGAAAATAATGTAAGCGATGAGGTTTATGTGTTTAGGCCTTAAAACACAAGGTTTGTTATGTTGGGCCATAAAACATAACGGGGTTTGGTTGTACCCGAAGAAGAACTCGACATCTAGCTTAGTGTCGAAAAATATTGTAAGCAATGTTGTATGGTTTTCTCCGCCGAAAAGGGAGCTTGTTGATTAGTGAAGTAACTCTCGAGTTGGGTACTCGGGGAGTAGAGTAGGGCGAAGAGGAGCTTCGTGACCGAACCACTATAAATCATCGTGTCCGGTTTGCGTTTTCTTTACTTATCTCTTTACATTTATCTTCGCATTTACCGCTTTATATTTATATTTGCATTGCGTTTATGTTTGTGTGGTTTGTTGCTTATATTGTGTTGATCATGTTTGTGTCATGGCTTGATAGTCTTTGTGTTGTAGTTTACTTCATACTATCTCTAGTTGTTGTATGACCATTGTTGACACTTTTCATATTGTGTCACACTTTATCAGTTATTTGATACAAAAGTTTTTAGGTTTAAATGGAAATGTATTCAACCCCCCCCCCCCCTCTACGGTTTCCACAGCCTTCATGTACATAAATATTTTAATCATGCATATTTATATAAACAACCTAAATGCTAATGTAAATATTGGTATAATAATAAAATATTTATTATAGAATGACTTTTTAAACCCTAATGTTTTGTGAGAATAGATTCATCCTCACCATTCATCTAACAAGAAAGTAATTGATGAAATTAAAATTATTTTAATATTTTATTTATTTTTTATAATTTAAATATCTCATGAATCGTTAATCATTAGACCAAAAAAAAAACTATACCGTCACGNTTTTTTTTTTTTTTTTTTTTTTTTTTTTTTTTTTTTTTTTTTTTTTTTTTTTTTTTTTTTTTTTTTTTTTTTTTTTTTTTTTTTTTTTTACGTTTTTTTGTCTTTTTTCTTCGTTCTTGAAACTTGCATGAGACATCACATGTGATTAAACACTAATTTGAATATTTTAATAAAATTACATGTGATATTAGTATTAAATCACATATGATATATAATAAAATCATATGTGATTTAATACCAATATCACATGTGATTTTATTAGTATACTCAGTTAATCACATGTGATTTATTCATTCAAGCTTCAACAACAACAACAACAACAACAAAAAATAAAAATAAAAATAAATAAATAAATAAATTATTGAAAGTATATCAAAGTACCCATATCAGGAACTATAATTAAATGCTCGTTGTGATGGTATATTTTTTCCGCTTAGCGTTTTAAGGTTTAAGAAATATTCAACATCAAAGTACCCATATCAGGAACTATAATTAAATGCTCGTTGTGATGGTATACTTTTTTCGCTTAGCGTTTTAAGGTTTAAGAAATATTAATATTTGAAAAAAAAAATATGATGAAAGTGGGTTTTTTTTTAAATGTTGGGTTTAATCTCATCTATTTGATCAAATGGAGATAGAGGGTGTGGATTGGTCCTTTAGTATCTAAATAAAGTTTGCTATGTAAATAATCTTAAATCAATGTTTGTATAAGTTTTTTGCTCTTGAGTTCATCAAGTATTTTCTTGACTTTATTGATGAGTTTGGCTATCGAATACAATATTTATGTACAAATTCGACCTTTTAGAGCCGAGCTCGAGCCTTATTCGAGTATTACTTGAGCCGAACTCAAGCTTGGATGATTAAAGCTCGTCGAGCTATCAAGCCGAACTCGAGCTTACCTAATGATTATCGATCTGAGCTCAAGCCGTGTCAAGCTTGAGCTCGGCTTGGCTTGATTAAACCCCTAATTGAGTGACTATGATTGTTAATTAAAAAAAAATTATGCTAAAATTTTATTACATAGGCATAGGGAGTCTAACTTGTTATCATACGTGTGTATTATATATGGAGCCATGGAGGCATGGCACAAAGCCATCAAGGTATTCATGACAACCTTTGGAATATTTCTGAGAATCCGAGTTTGAACTTTAATTCCAATCATTTAATTCGAAGTTAGTGTAGGTATGGTGTTTGTGGATTATTTCTTAACGAGCAAAATAGCTCGCGTGATGCTGCGGTGCAACCGTTTTATTGCTATGTTTATGTTTAGTCGAAATATGTTGATACTTTTTTACGTATGTTTTTTTAGATTCGTGTTGGAATCACTTTTTTCTGTTACTTTGTGTTGTTGCTGTTGTTTGGTTTGTTGTACACTGATGTAGGCATCTAATATTTACCAATAATTGTCCATGATGGTTGGCATAAGTTCTTGAGCAGAGGAAGATTAACAGTATACACTAACCAAAATTTGGTAATTACAATTATAGTTTAAAAAGATACAGGTATACATAGTCTCACAACTTCAATTCAATTACAATGTACAACATATTGAGATTTCACAGTAAAAGAGCTTGGTTGTACATTATAAATTTTCAATACATGCGTGATTATAATCAATTTGCAGCAAGCATAGCGAAACACCCTTTATAGCTGCACATTGGCACAAAAATGGTGCAACATCCATACCTCAGTCTCGATGCCTTTTCTTCGTCTTCCTTTATTGCCTTTACTCGGATTTTTCCACTCCCGTCTCAGTCAGTGATAAAGGGTGTTTGGCTATGGTTGTTGCACCATTTTTCTTCTGCTTCCTTTATAACTCAGTCGGAGTTTAGAAGTAGACATACCAGGGAAAACTTAAACAGCTTATGGGAGAATAATTTTATGGAAATTCTCTCCCAATGCTTCAGCTGCAGCAGGAGTGTCTTTTCCCTCCCTTATCAGCAGCCACACATCCTATAGCTATAGCTCCCTGTTTAAAAGTTATAAAATAAAGTATGTCATCATCTTAATATGGACATCAAATAAAATCATACTTAATTGGATTTTTTCACATTGCTCATTTTATATGTTGTCATATCAATTTTAATCACCAAACTTAGCAAAATCACTTCATCTTTGGTTCAATTTAAGAATTACTGAAACGAAAAAAAAGTAGAGAAAAGAAATTTACATGAATGTATAAAAGGACTCCAAAACCAAGGCCACTTCTGCTGGTTTTAGAGCTAAGTGCAGTCTTGGGTTGCCTGGTTGTCCTCTGTACATCTGCAAACATTAATATCATTTACAGCATGTCAAAATTCAGTGTGTGTGTGTCTATGCAAGGAAATAGATAATAACAACGTTTCAGAACAGAAACTGTGTGCATACGTGTATGTGTGTGACTGACAATAATAATTCAGAGTCAATATACGTATTAGACAAAGAACATAAAATAAAGTTTGAACAGGAAGTGTTCATGTCAGTGGAGCTGGGCGATAACATTTGACCAGTACCTATAATTAACCATTTTTACCCATTGTTGTTTTAGATGATAAATATTAAGTGATTTTGTGTCATGAGTAATTGACCATGTTACATACCTATTGAGTTAGATCACGTTGGTGTCGTGGATGGTTTAGCTGTAGACATACCAAATTTTTAGTTATTGACCCTTCTGTAACAAATATTTATGTATACAAAATGTCTCAAATACGATGTTCATTTTAACCCTCGTGAACTATTGACCTTAATTATTTCTATGCACATTTTTTTCTAACTATTAGAATTAAAATGCAGTCCTAGCATGTGCTTTTAACTATCACCAAAATAAATACAAAAATGAAAGATCACAAAGCCTTTAAACAGATCTGTCTAACCCCAATTGTGATCATGCAACACAAAAACAATAGCATTGTTCATTCGAGCATTTCATGAATCAGTTAATTTGCCTCTAACTGTTACGCCGTAAACAATCTGCCGTATACATAGATATCATGGAGAATCCATATAAAGTAATAATATTTGTGCCAAGTCATATAAACAAATCAAACAAAACAAAATGGAGATATTAAAACTTACACCATTATCTGATTTGCATATCACAATCTGAGTTCACCTAACAAACCTTTCACCTTCATGTCACCTAAGAGACAAAACTGCACATGTTAAAAAATAAATAAATAAATAAATAAACTATAGAGTATCTCACTTGATGTAACTGGTTAGTACACAAACCAAAGCGAATTCAGGATCTTCTCTTTTGAAAGCATTTTTATCTCAGGATGCCTTTGTGGTTGCGAAGAGTGCAAAATTTTACCAGTTTTTTTGTGAGTGGTTGGTGATATTCTCACCTTTGCCTCCATGGTTAGTTCCAGTCAGTCCACCCTGAAGGGTCTATAATGGTGTGAATGTCACAATTGAGTACATCAGCCTCGAATAATTTCCCCACGCTCTCTCCAAGTAGACTGGCCCTTCATTTTCCAGTTTTTTTGTGAGTGATTAGTGATATTCACACCTTTGCCTCCATGGTTAGTTCCAGTCAGTCCACCCTGAAGGGTCTATAATGGTGTGAATGACACAATTGAGTACATCAGCCTCGAATAATTTCCCCACGCTCTCTCCAAGTAGACTGGCCCTTCATTTTCCTGTTATCGAGAAGTTTATTGGTCAAAGCTACGCTGATGCAATGTCAGGTTAACGTACAATAGAAGGAATCACACTTGTTTTGATATGTTGTTCAGCCCGCCTCGACAATCTATATTTCCATGTCTAATACAGCACATTCCCTTGATTCACACAGAATGATAAAGTCTTTTAAGAAATTACCTTGGTTGTAATTGACAGAGGTTCTTCAGTAGTTACATGAGTCTTAATATTCCACGCGGAAAATATTAGCTTCGTATCCTCATTGTATTCTTTCATATATGACAGTTATGACAGCGGTAATGATTGGGCTGCAAACACCTGGTACACAAAGAAAAGCCCAATTATAGGATGAAAACAATTTAAAAATGTGGTGAGCACTTAGAGCTTTAATAGCATTGGCATGTGACTTTATAACACAACCACCCAAGTAGAATTCCCGCTCGTAAACACTCATTTTTATAAAGCCCATTCGTAAATGACCCGTTCATTGTTGAAAAAAAATATGCGTACCTTAAGTTAAATATGATAGTATGCGAAACTAATAATAAAATTTCCAACTTTTGTTTCGAAAATAACAAAGGTGAAATAAAATGTATTTAAAATATCGCATCAACGAAATTGTTTAAAAATATTACATGAATAGACATGTTATTGAATTTTACCTGTTTTGGCCCATTTTGCAGACCGCACATGCTCGCGCAAAGAAAAAGATACCTGTAAAACATACAACATGACATCGGAACAATAAAAACGCCATCCTTTTAAAGTGCTAAATTCCTAAATCATAACCTGCAAGAAGATGAGTCCAACCTTTGGACTGAGATTTAAAACAAAAATTAAGAGGGTGTTTAGCTGTGATTTTTAATACATATTTCCAACGTAACTGTGACTGTTTAGTACTTAAACAAAATCAAGCTAACAGGTCTTTTAGAAGCATGTTATGAATGAAAGAATACAAAGAAAAAAAACCAACCTTTATTGATCAAGTTCTTGACCCATGTAGAAGTAACAACCACCAAAGCATAGCCATCTGAAATACTACTCATGTTGACCAATCCCATGATGTGTTAATCGCGTTATGGCCATTAAGCTGCAAGCAAACTGAAACACTATGAGTCCAACGATCACCATGCCGAGAAACGCAATATTTTAGGAAACAAACCTGTAACTCCTCGCCAAGCAATGCACCCAAATACTAATCAAAACTAACGTAAAAATAACCTCTGACTTTAATTCTGACTGTTTACAAAGAGCAAACCAAAGCATTCAACCAAACATCCTCAACCTTACACCAATTATTCCAGAGGAAAAAAAACAAAAAAAACAAAAAACACAAAAATATAAAACGCCCGAAAAACTTAATACACATAAAACATCATTAAACTTAAGGAAATAAACAACAACAAAAACCTAAGGTGCCATCAAATAGTCCTAAGAGCAGTCACAACACCATGCTCCTTTCTCTTTTCATTAATGTAAAAGTAAGAAGTTTTTGAAAAAAATTATCACATAATCAACTACTTGACATCCTCCTTATTAACTCTAAAAGCAATTCCAAAAATAAAGTATAAATTTGAGTTCAGATTTGGGTGATTTTTGTGATCATATCCTTGAGCTAACCATAACTCACCCAAATCGACCTGCTCAAGCGCCTTTAGCTTATCCTCCACATCAAACCTATTCACCCTCATAGCTCTAAACCTCAAACAAATTCACATATGCAAAATCAAAACCCTATAAATCAAAAAGTTCTAATCTTTTATATAAAAGCTCTAAAGGGTATAAATTTAAAATCAAATAATTAAAAATTTATTAAAACTTGAAAAAATATATGATGAGACTTACTATTCGTAGCCGGAGTGAAGACGGCGGCGCAAGGTTCGGCGGAAAACCCAAAGACATGCCAGCGACTTCATTTTTAACCCCACTATTGAGGTGGTTGTTGGGGTTGGGATGAGGAGCGTAACAGAAAGTAAATATGGTCACGAATCAAATGGATTTTGTGTGATAAATCAAACCCTAATTTCTCGATCAGTTGATGAACCACGTCTGGTAATGAGTTGAATGATTTTTGAGAAAATAAAATCTCCACTCCTTTTGCTATTGGTCCGAGAAATTTTTCACATTTATTTTTTGTAGGTAATTTTTTTACTGGATTGATTTGGGTTTTCATTTTGCCCCTTTGAACGTGTGTGGGGGTGAAAGTATTTTCTCTCTCTATATCTATTGCTCTGGAGAGGAGGTTGATGGAGAAGTGTCGAAGTGTCTAGAAATGCTAAAGCATCACGTGCGTTAGACAGCAATTATCTTTCCTATACGTGAACAGTAAAGTTGGATATGTTTGGGAACCAATGGGCTTTCGCCGCACATATTTATTAACACTTTTGGGCTCATTAATGATGCTAATTAGTACCATCCAGCCAATAGAAAGCAAGATAACAGCTTTAAAATATAAATTAAGCAAACAATTAGTGTCACATCATGTTTGCCTATTATATATACTTATAATTTAATTTAAACTTCAAGGGGAGTTATAAATTTCTTTTTAGTTTGGTGTTGACGCTAAGCTGTTAGACGAGATTACTTAGTATTATTATTGCTTTGGACCTAGCACTTGTGGCACACAACAGTGTTAGCCCGTATTATGTAACGGGTCTAAGCCCGAGTCAAGAATATATCTTGTGTTATTTATAGATACGATGTAATTATCATGATCATTCAATCAATCAAATCAATCATTATCATTCTACATGGTATCAGAGAACTAATCGATCCCATAAATCCTAAACTTCCGCCACTTTAATCTTCTGCCGCTATTTTAATTTTTCCGGCCGTCGGCTTCGGCCGGCGGTTTGGAGCACGTATATCCTTACCAGCAATGGATCCAATCTACCACACTCTCAATCCTCCCATTCTCTATCAAACATTGATTAAAAGAAACTTAAAAAACATAAGATGGCATCGGGTAAATTTGATGTTGATCTTGTGGTTTTGATAATTGCCTCATCTTTTTCAACTCATGCTATTCGCACATCAGGAAATCAAATAACATGTACCACAGTGTGTTGCAATCAAACAGATTGTCTTTTTATATTTATCATGTTTTGTTTCACGTACTTTGTGTGTGAAGCAACACTATTTGTATTTTTAGTCGCATAATATCACTACTAGAAAAACTGAATTAGTGTTTAAAAAAAAAATGATCTTTATGTTTTTCTAGAGAAAAACACGCCCCGTTTGTTCGGAAGGCTCTTTGGGGGTTGAAATTTTAGAACCAACTTTCGTTTTATTTATTTATTTTTTTTTTTCCATCTTTGTTTTAGTTATAGGGGATACTTTGGGTTATCCCGTTTTAGTTGTATGGGATACCTGGGTTATTCCATTTGGTCAGGATACTTTGGTTTATCCCGTTTGGTAAGTGATACTTTGGTTTATCCCGTTTGGTCAGGATACATTGGTTTATCCTGTTTGGTACGATACTTTGGTTTATCCGATTTGTTGCCTGCTGCTAAAGATGTGCTTCTGCTTGCTGTCGAATGTTTTCATCAACAATTATTTATTTGCTTTACTTTATTGTTTTTAGCTTTTAATCTCCGGTCCGAACTTTCGCGATTTCCCCGCTCGGACTGCGGGGGGGTGTTAGCCCGTATTATGTAACGGGCCCAAGCCCGAGTCTAGAATATTCTATCTTGTGTTATTTATAGATACGATTGTGTATATATTCTTTATGTTTGATAATAATGACATCATGGGGATTTGCCATCTTGTTGAGAAGTGCTACGGCAAGAAAATCGAATTTGTATGCCATTTTGGCTAAATATGTCATGTAAACGGTCAACAGTTGACGTCCTTGTGGAGCGAAGGAGCTTCAAGATGATGATGAATATCATACGTTTTTTATAGCATTAATATTATTTAGAAAAAGTGATGGTCATTTATATGATATGAATCTTATACGTTTGTAATGAGATGGAAGCAACCCGCGCTTCACGGCCGGGCAACAATTATGGCAGTATAGTGATCCCAGTTTGCATGAGCCTTTAATTGAAATCTTTTATATAATAAAACAAAACTTCAAGTGGGGACTTTCGTATTTCAAAAAAAAATTATTTTCTTATTAGGTAATATTTTAATTATTATTTTTTAATTTATAATAGATAAGATGCAATTAACAATAGGATCAAACTTTTTAAATGATTATCTTTAATAATAAAAAAGTATAATTAAAAATCATAAATCAAACGAAACAAAGATTAAATTATTTTTTTTTAATAAATAAAAATACATCATTTAAAAAAATTTTAAAAAAAAAAAACCTGCGCATGCGTGAGTATTATAACTAGTTCAAACATTAAAAGGGTTATCTTTAATTGTGTCAAAAGCCATTTTCAATTCATCATAATAATAATAAAGGAGGGCTTAATTGCAAAAAACAGGCGGACAAAGAAGGTGGGCATATGTAGCCCAAGAACAAAGGCAAGTCCAAAACAACGAAAAATTGCGTCGTTTTAAACGGCAATTAGGATTTAGATAATAGCTAGTTATATGTTATTGGTGGGCTTAGGGACTTACGTAATATAATAGGTTAAGAGTTAAGCTTGTAATAATAAACATGTAAAGGCCCAAACCAAGCCCGAGCCCACCTAAGCCCACTTAAGGGCTTTCTATTATATAAGAACCAAAACACCTGCGTGAGTGTGTGTTATTGTGTGTGAAGATAAGCATTATGTTCACTATCTCTCTTCCTCTTTCTCTCTTTAGTATGTCTTTCTCTAAACCTCTAGTTAATTGTTATTTGAGAATGATAACATATTGTTTGGGAAACTTACAACGTTTTGCAAAAACATTTAAACAAGGCACTCCAAGAATTATAATTTAATTTCTCTAGATAAAGGAGGGTGTTGGGATACAAGCTCTAAACCATATTAATTTAGGTTAATTCCTCATAATGTTATTATTATCAAGGGCTAATTACTTAAAAAGTCATCTAATTTGATACTTTTTGTCTTTGTGCGTACCGAACATTTTCTTTTCTCATTGTGTGTACTGAACTTTTAAATTTCAATCATTGTGTGTGTTTTGTGACTGTTCATCCATGTAAAATACCCTTTAAAATTTGAAAAAGGTAAAGGGTAAAATAGTCACACAATACACACAATGATCGAAATTTAAAAGTTCAGTACACAATGAGGAAAAAAAAAGTTCAATTACACATTAACAAAAAGTGGCAAGTTAGATGACTTTTTAAGTAATTAGCCCTTATTATCAAACATAAAGTATGTACACATGTGTTCATAGCTTGGTGTTGTGTAATTTTGCTATGAATGTGTGGGAAAAGATTTTTAATTGGTGGAAGGTTGGGAATGTCAATGCATTTTCCATTGACGAAATGTTTTCGCGCAACGGAAATGTTGATGTTTATAAGTTTTCCTCGCTTCTTTGGCAAGCGGTTATATGAACTTCCGGGTACTTCATTTGAAAAATGAGGAATGAGCGTGTTTTTAAGAATAAAGTATCAAGCTTAAACAAAATTGTTCAAGATATTCAACTGAAGAGTTACGAGCGGATTACAAGAAGATCGAGAAAAAAAATCTGAGATGGAGTGGCAACAATGTCTTAGTGATCCTATCAAGTGCAGAACACAAAAGTAATATAAAGGTCAGAATATGCTAATGGTGTGGCTGTGTATTACAGGGACAATTATTACTTCAATATGTGAATTTGCAAATGGCCTGATGTACTGTTTTAGATATATTCTGTTGGTATTCCTACTGTTGGATTGTTGCTGAATATATTTGATTCAGTACATTAGGAAAAGGGTATCTGTAGCACTTAAGAATTAAGTGTTATGCAATGTTGGTATAGTTGGTGGAAGGCTTCTGTTGATTGTCCAGGTCTGGAAGATATACATGTTTTGTATCTTTCATGTTGGTCTTTGGTTATTATCCATAGAAGTGTTTCATCACATGTGAAAGTGGTCCCGAAGTGTCAGCCATGTGCAATATTTAGGTAGGATAGGTCAATTGTTGTGTGTTATGATTTGATCTTGTTGCCCATAATGGGTTGGTGGTCTGGGAGTCCTTGTATGCAATCATCTATTCATCCTGTTGTATACTTGGTCTTGCCTTGTATTGTAAAATTTGTGGTCTTTAATAATAAATGCCTGCTGTTCAAAAAAAAATAAAGTACATACACAAACTATTCGTGTGCCAATAAAACTATATGGACTAGGCCTAAAGCAATACTAATACTAATTAAGCAATCTCGTCTAACATAAGCAACTTGCCAGTCAAGCTCCTCGTTAGCTTATTTCAGTGCGGCTGCTGCAAATATTGAAGATTTTTGGGCTTATTGGCCGGAACCCAACCTTTTAATATAGGGGGATTTACATACATCCTCATACACACATCAATATTTTCATATTTCTTCAAACACAAGTTTTTAATGCATGATGTACAAGGCTGTTAAAACAAGGTTTGGGAAAATATGTAAATAATGATGTGTATGTGGGGATGTATGTTATGCCCCTTTAATTTATTCAGTTGGTTCATCTGACTTTGTACATTTTCAGCTCAAAACCGAGTAAATCGACCTCAAATAAATAAATAAGGAATGCATTTAACTTGTCACCTTTTTAAGTTTTGTATAACGCTTGTTTTTTTTTTTTTTTTTTTTGCAAGTTCAGGTAACGAACTTTTAAATTTCGTCATTTTTGTGTAGTTTTTTACCTCACCAACCGGTACCAGGTTACATCGTTTTTTTTTCAACTTTAAATTCATGCATGTCATCCACCTAAGATAATTACAATTTATTTAAAAATGAAAAATATGACAAGTTGGATACATTTATAAATAAAAAAAACGTGAAAAGTTAAATACATATAAATGAAGAATGTGACAAGTTAGATATATATAAATGTAAAAAGTGCCAGAAAAAGATAACGACGTGGATGGTAACTTTGGCAAAACCGGTTGTGGATGTAAAATAATACACGAAAGTGACGAAATTTAAAATTTTAGCACCTGAATTGCAAAAAACATTTATTCGATACACAAAACTAAAAAATATGACGATTTAAATACATATTTATAAATGAGTATCCCAAATAAATATCAGACAGCTTAAACAAATTAGCTCTCTGGTCAGATACTAATTAGATCATGTAAATTTTTGTGAAGAAATTTTAGTAAAATACAAAAGGTTATGATTTAGAGATTGTTACGGTGAAACCAATTAATCATTCAAATTCTATTTATTAAACCCCATAATCTATACAATTAGTTAAGCATATGTTTTGATTTCCATGATCTTTTTTTTCTAAATCACTATTACACACTGACTGCACTGCACATACATATATAAAACTTTGTGAACAATGATTACAATATATTTATTTAAATACATTAGTTACAAAATCCACATGCAAGATCAATAAAAATCACAAACCCTTTTATCTAAAAAAGGAAATTTAATCCCAAATCATCACAACTGCAATGACTCCAACCCCAAGAAGCACAGCAAGAAACTTGAAAAATGGTGTGTCAAAGTAAGAATCTTCTTGTGGTTTAAACCCTTTGGATATGAGATGGTGAATAGCAACATACACAAAAACACCACAAGCAATGCCCATCGAGATAGCATACATCCAGTCAGCTACTTTTCCTTCAGTTGTTGCATCAATTGCGATTCCTATTCCAACCCCAATAGGGCTCGAGATCCCGAAGGCAAAGGAGTAAGCTACGGTTAACAAGAATGGCCTCTTTGGTATCAGTCTCAAGAGAGCAATTCCCATTGCTACGGCTGCAAAAATCTTGTGAAGAGAGATTGTCCATAGGTTTCTCCACGCATCTGCTTTTGTTGCTGAGACAAAATTGAAACGACAGATTTTTGTTAAACTTTATGAATCAGTTGGTTTTCTTGATATGAAACACATCTTTCTCTAATGTGTAGTACTAATAAAGTTAAGCATATAAAAATAATGCTAGCAATAATAAGATGTGTATATCCAACGCTGTTCAACTATTTGCCTACAATATCCGGAAGTCGCAAAGTTTTTATTATACGTTTCAAAAAGTTTATAGATGTAAAAGCAAAGGGGTGGCAAGATATATATAAGAAGGATTAAAGAACACATGATGTTGTCTTAAGTCACTTTGATGACCATATGTCATTCAAATAGTTGTCACAGCAATCTAAATAATTGAACAACTTAAGACCATGTACATAACTATTCGGTTTCTACAAGTATTATGGTATATTTTTCTTTGTGGCAAAAGACACTGTAGAAAATGATATAAAATGAAAGTTCATATGATGAGGCAAGATGATGTCTTCTCCAGATTGCATTGAGATTACTCACTTAATCTAATCTAATCCTATTACAACTAGGCTTGAGCATAAACTGATAAACATGAACATTGAACAAACTTTGACTTGATCTTTAACAAACTATTATAGTATGTTTTATAATATGTACTAATTATATACTAGCAGCACATAAGGATTAGAAGCTTACATGATACACCTACAGCAATTCCTTCAAAAACTGAATGGAAACACAATGCCAGGATAAGTAGAATGGTGTCACTTAGCGATGATGTCTTAACAAACATTGGGTGATGACTATCCCCTTTTCCATGCTCCACCTCTACCGCCTCACTATTCTCCCATGCACGACCTCCATCATCACTACCACCACCACCAACACGTCCTCTTCCGATGACATACAATATTACACAATCACCAAACATCGTAAGAAGATACCCAAAGCACGCCAACATGAAAGCAAAAGGGTATGTTTTTTTAGTAAGGTCACCAAATGTTTCGTTAGCATCACTCAAGAAATGCATGAGGGATGTCCCTAAAAACACACCGCCTGCAAATTGAGTTCCCAGTAATAGAAAGGTTTCATTCCATCTATAGAAATATGGGGAAACTCCACCAGCAAAGGTTGTGAAAAACATGATGATTAGGCAATAAACTTTCACCAACACTAACCCTTTCGAACGCGTATCATGATGCGCGTTCTCACCACCTTCATCATCATCATCATGTGAACCTCCATGACCTGAGGTCACCGAGAGGAGTAAAAAGATAACAGAGATGCACAAAAGAGCTGACTTTGACTTTAAAAGATTGAAGGAGATAGCCATGTTAAAAAATATGGTTAGGTTTACAGTTACAAGTCTTTTATCATCACTTGTTTAGTTAGTTATGTATATATGTAGTACTAATTTCAGATTATTGTGTGTAGTACAGTGTTGACTTTGCAAATGTTGTACTGCACCAACAGTTGTCATTTTTATGATGTCAACTTGTATAACATTCTACTATGACAGATTTAGAAATAAATATTGGTCAGGATTTCTTAAAATATGCCTCTTAATTGATCATATTGCACCAAAAAACGCCTAGGATTTCACACGGCTGAAGAGAATACGATGATGTCTTGGATGACGAAGAATTGGCGCGGAATAATATATGAGTATTCACTCAATCATTTAAGCATCAATGAGAATTTATAATGAAATGATCAAAACCAAAACTTGTATTTTAATAGGTGACACTGCCCCATGTTTTAATTTGATGTCTAGCTCACATTTCCAGCCATAGCACCAATGAGTCTGTTGAGCCCTCCAAAGTTATCTGGACCATATGGAAGCGAGGTTTCGCCAAAAACAAATATACACATATTGGTTGGCCAAAATCTAAAAATGCAGCATGTCGTAGGATCTTAAGCAATTGAACTGCATCAAGATAGGTCCAAAGATGGCTTAAGTTCTCTCTCTAAGAATAGTAAAACTAAAATGAGAAGAGTAAAAAGGAATTCTGGAATTTTAACCACACATGTCAAATAGGTGGGAGAAATTTAAGAGGAGATGCATCTATTTTTGTAGGTACATCTGAAATGTGTAGTTGTGGTTTCTTCTCACCCTTCTTATTTTAATTTTTCTTCTTATTTGATCCTAACTCCTAAGAATATATTACAGGCCAGACTTGAGGATAGCATTGAAACAAATTAGAAATATGAGACATTGACAGAAGACCCTTTTTGCCAAACATATGCTACCAAGCAAGGTTTGTCACATTTAGGTTATCATTCGATGAGTATATGAAATGTTTTTGTTCAAAATTTACAAAAGGAAGGAGGTTTGAAGAATAATGCCAGAAGGGACAGATCTTATTTGAAAGAAAGTCAGCAACCGATCGAGGATACGGGACCGTCAGTTTTTCTATACAATCTTTTCATGCAACTTGTTGATTCTGTTGCCAAACCAAAAAGCTACCAAACTTAAAATTTGTCAGGCAATTCACACCCTTCACCGGTAGTCAGGGACCATCCAGCAATATAATGACATTGTAAAGATTATGTTAATTAACTAATTAAGACATTTATAATACAAAAAGTCAAGGACTGTGATATAACTAAATTTCATATTTTTATGAGGAATGCTATATCCACAAAGAAAACATCCACAAAACATCCACAAAATGAGTTGTTGGAGTGTGATTGGTGTATTTTGCTTTTTCTCTCTTTTCTACTAGTTATAATACCCGCGCACGCACGGGGTTATGACAAAAAAATTTGTTATATAAATATTGATTATTGCTAGTCTATATAAATATATACATTAATTTGTTTTGATTTTATGTGGTAGATAATTACTTAAATAAGTGTTTTAAATGATAAATGTTAAATATTTTTTTGTAAGATAGTTTGATCTAACATTTCATGTCGTGTTTTTCATGTTTGTGTTATTTATTTATTTTTTTATTATTTTTTAAAGTAAAGGGTTGGCGAAGGGACCAACGGTGCAGCAATGGCGCATCCTCAGGTGCAGTTTGGCGGTGTCATATGGCAAAAGAAACCCTATGGCGTGTGTTACGCCACAGCATCAGGCACTCAAAGAATTCTTAAGAGATCTTTGAGAGTGTCTTCGCAAAATAAAATTCAATGTAAGAATATTTATGGACCAAATCTCGTCGACTTTGACCCATAGCCCATACTAAAGAAATTGTTTTAAACCAAATGTATTCCACGTAATATGCAATTCAAACAACCTACCCATTTTTCTGGGGATGAGTAAATCTTCTCAGCATTTTTGTCTGTATAAAGCCTTTGCATGCACAACAAAGGTTAACATTAGTCCTTATTTAACATATATAGTAAAAATATATATATATATATATATATATATATATATATATATATATATATATATATATATATATATATATATATATTTTAATAGATGAAAGTTTAAAACTAATATTTAATTTAAAAATATTTAACGTATATTAAAACTAATTAGTATATTTACAAAATTTTGTAATTTAAATAGATGAAAGTGTGAAGCTAATATTGATACATGTAATTGTAAACAAAGTTCGTATTATAAAGTATAT
This sequence comes from Artemisia annua, assembly GCA_014162995.1. NCBI lineage: Eukaryota > Viridiplantae > Streptophyta > Magnoliopsida > Asterales > Asteraceae > Artemisia > Artemisia annua. Next base: position 16,726 of record LBNU01013469.1, read on the forward strand.
GGGGTATAAAGTGTAAGGGGTTATTTGCGTATTATCTAAAGTTATTAAAAAATATGGAGACTTATAATTTACACTTAACTCTATATATTATATTTAAAATTCAACCACTAAAGTTTTATTAATTACCTCCATTCTTTTGAAGTTTTTGTTTTCATAAATTTGACACCTATATTTTTATGTATTTTTTTTCCTAATCAAATTCTCCACCAAATTTATTAAAGTTTGACCAAAATCAACTCAATTTTGACTTTTTATTGGCCAATCATATTGCTTGATTTTGCCTATGTGTCAAAATCAAGCTCTCCTATTGGTCCAATTTTTTTTCCCATAAGATTGTTCTGTCAAAGAAACTCCGAAATGATGTAATTCTTTTATTATATAAAAGATTTGATTAAGCCAATCACAATCCGACAACTCATTTTGTGGATGTTTTGTGGATGTTTACTTTGTGGATATAGCATTCCTCTATTTTTATACTATTAGTATTACTATAAATAACAATTACCGATGAAAACGACGCCGTATTGATCATGCCTAAAATGATGACGTCTGACCATTTTTTTCTACTTTGAACTTTGTAGCATAAATTTTCTAAAATTTGTAGTGTGTGTTCGTAATCTGCCCCCCTATGAAACAATATGCGTGATCTTGGGTCAGTTGGCCACCAATGGTGAATTGGGGAGGTTGTTATCACATGCGAGAGGTTTCAGGGTCGAGTCTCTCCGTGAGGGTTTTCCTTCAAGATGGAATCTGTGGGGTTGTGGCTCATAGATTCGTCGATTTGAGGCTAGCAGGGACTACCTTCTGGGTATGTACTGTGAAATTGAATCATTAATTATTATTCGACGTTGGCAGGGACTAACTTCTGGGTAAGTATTGTAGAATCGAATAACTAACTTAGTATTGTACTAACTCGCCGTTCAAAAAAAAGAAACAAGATTTGCAATGTAGTTTTCAAAAATTATCAAAGTTTGCCCTCTCGATAAAAATTCCCGGCTTCGCCCCTGCATTTAACATTCCCGTTTAGTCGTGTGTTGGGACGTTGTTTGGCGTAGAAAAAGAAATAATTTACAAAACAACCCCTTAAACTATGCAATGAGTTACGAAAACTACTCTGAACTTTTTCTTATTTACGACTTTTTATATAACAAACTTTATTTATCTAATATATAACAAATATCTAGCAATTTCTTTAATAAAAACTTTACCGCTGAAAAGACCTCTTAATTACAAACAAAACTAGTTCAATATTGATATGCTTTTAACATACATATGATTTTATAAAAAAATATTGAAGTTTAATATATTTAAAAAAAGAATAAACTTTCAAAAGACATGCTTAACCTACCTAATAACTTTAAATTTACTTTAAAGTTTGTTTAAAAATAGATTTAATAAAAAAAAGATAATAATAAAAACACTAACTGACCTATATTTTTATCTATTTACGGGTTTTTTTTATTCACAAACTTTATTTATCACATATCTAACGAATATCTATTTTCTTATAAAATAATATACCATTTAAAAGACATTCAAATTACAAACAAAATGAGCTCAATGTTGAAATATGTTTGACTTACGTATGATTTTATATAAAATGTTGAACTTTGATATATGTTTATTGCAAAAAAATAAATAAAATAAATAAAAATCTCCAAACCACACCCTTAACTTATCTAATAACTTTAAAAATTATCCTAAAGTTTGTTCAAAAATAAATTTAATTATAAAAAATTAAACACATGCCCAAACTATAAACTACCTAAAACTTTCTTTCTACAAATTATTATATGATAAACTTTGTTTATCAATTATCTAATAAATATTCAGCATATTCATTATACAAACAGTAAAAATAAAAAAAATAATAATAATAATAAATAAATAAAAAGGTTTGAATATTAAATAAATCGAATACAACAATATAATGAAAAAAACTAATACTAAAAAGCTTAATTACAGACATTTACCTATATACGTATCGGAAAGTGAGATAATTACTTAAAAATGTATTTAACTTGTCATTTTTTCTAACCATGTGTAGCCTTCTTATTTTTTTTGCTATTATATACCTCAAACTTTTGAATTTCGAACTTTATGGGTATTTGCTCATGTAAAATGACCATTTTACTCTTATATTTTGTAACCACTCTACTGACAGCGAAAGGTAAAAATGTCATTTTACATGCACACAAAAGTCAAAATCAAAAGTTTATGGTATATAATACGTAGTAGTAAAAAGTAAAGAAGGCTACACACAATTTGAAAAAGGGAGGTGATATGTACACCACTAAAAGTGGTGTGCATACCACTAATCCTGCATCAGAATGTTCTACTGTATGCATCATCAGTGTAATTTAGTGGTGTGCACACCACTTTTAGTGGTGTACATATCATCTCCTTTTGAAAAAATGACAAGTTAGATACATTCCTAGATAATTATCCCATATAAAAATAACTAATATTAAACCGCATTTCCGAAATATATTTTTGACACACGGAAATACCAATACACAAAACACAATGAATACATACCAAAGCCAAAATGTATATAGGGAAAAAAATAATGCCACATTAAAATAATATTAAATCACATATCCAAAATACATTTTTGACACCCAAAAAATACGAAATGAAAATTAGATCCGTCGCAACGCGCTGGCACCTACCTACTCATTATTTTCAAGTATTAGGTTTGCACTACTAAGAAGTAAATGAAGAATTATTTTCCTGTATGATTGTAAGATTAGCTTTGAAACGTGCAGACTTGTTGGAAAAATAGATGAGTTTAGGTTGAATAACAAATCCATAACAAACGCTAGATCAGCCTAAAAAGAACAGTTGAGAAAATTACAGCAATTGATCGACATATACAGAGAGCCATCCATTCGTACACGATATTGTTTTGGTTTGGCTGGTTAATTAGCTCGGTTCTAGCTGAACCGCATGCATTCCTAGCTCTGTGTATGCTATCAAGGAGCATTGACTTGTAGACATGAATTTAAATAGTTTGGTTCTTTAAGTTCTCTGTGTAGCCTATTTTGTAAGAACACGCCTTACAACTTGCACTGGTTTGATTGACAGACTGCGGTAATTTCACAAGAAGGCTATTATAGATGACCAAAAGTGACATTGTCAAACTTTTGAAAAGTAGGACTTCTTATTTGAATTTCCTTGCAAATTTCCGCTTGCCCATTCCAAACACTAATAACCTACATGAATAGAGGGATACAAACCGTCGGCACAAATAACCTATACACTAGCATATGCTTCTACAAAGCTAGTCTAGTCACTAGCGAGATGTTCAGCAGTGCCACATAAGCAAAACTAACTCCTAAGATACCAATAATGTGGCGTAGCTGAATATCTCATAACTCGAACAAAAGCCATAAAAGATGACGCTTTACTGCTTTAGAGCAAATGACCAAAATATATAGATGCAAGAATGAAAGCAAAGGAACATAAAGAAGACATGATCAACTGCATAAAAGGTGTTTAAAACTTTAAATAGCATAATACGTGAAAACGATAATCCAACTCTCGATCTGCCTAGAAACATCAACAACTCTTGGATATGAGCAACATTTTTGTACAGTCACAAAACTACCTCACCTTTCCCTTTTCCGTCATCTTTACAACCACCACCCTTGACATCATCATCAATTATATTGCCTCTGCACCAGCATCAGGAACAACCCCCGAGCCTCTCAGATTCTTTCTTATAATAAGTAACTCTATGTATAAACCTTAAAAAGCTACAGAATGTACAGTTTATCAAGTACAACCAACCAAACTTTATTTGCAAATCGGGAGCCATGACTAGCTAGGAGATAGAACGACAGAGTGAGGAAAAAGGGTAGCTCAAACTAGCCTTCCGTTAGCTGTACAACTTCGCTTCCTATGCCCTCCTCCTTCCTATGCAGCATGTTGTGCAGCCATTCTCCTTTCTGCAATTAACAAAAGATAAATTGTGAAGTCAGCAACAAAGATTACAGAATATCTTTAAAGATTCTAGCTGTGCCATGAGATCTGCAACAATTGCCATTTTGAGACGGCTAATGGAAAACGTCATTTTCTAATTTTGGCATGTTTTCATGTTACAAGTATCTTATCTATACATTGTCTTTTATCACAAAATGACTGGCCCGCAAAACTTCCATGATCTGGTAACTACAAAGGGCGGTTTAGAACTTGAAAGGAGAATTTCCCAAGACTGAGAACAATTTTTTTAATTTTATGGGACAAAGGGAGCAGCATTAAGAAGCAAAATCATTATAAATAAGCTTGATTCCCAACATACCCTTCACCAACAAAAAATTGATGACACTCATGTGGGTGAAGAGTCTTGTCTTAATGTGACATTAAGGTTGCGTTTAGTAATGGAAAAGTTTCCTTAGTTTTCCTTTTTCAGTTTTCTTGAGAATGGAAGAGCTATTCTTTCTCTAGAGAACACTTGAAAACGTGTTTAGATGGGGGAGCTATTCTTGGGGAAGTTATGGAGAACTCATAAAAGAAGTTTTCTAAATATTAGTTATAAACTTAGAAAACATGTTTTCTATCTTTCCAAGAAGACTTTTGGAAAAAAGTCAAAAACCCACTTTGAACACTTTTTCTATTTTCTTAGGTTTTCAAGGAAAATCTTTCTAGAAAACAACTCATTTTTCCATTACTAAACAACCACTAAATTTCCAAAAACCAAGCGCAAATTTGTAACTTCATTAAAAGAAATCCCTTAAAGTCACAACACTTGCTAAAATTATGACAGATATAAATAACTGGACAAAACCATATGGTGCTACTCTACTGTCTTCCCCTATCAAAATTTTAAAAAGATAACATAATCCTATCGTTTAATGGGTTAAAAAGGTGTTTTGATTTCCAAAATTAACAAAAATGCAAATTTGCAGTTTTGATGGCATGCAGGGAGGGATTAACCAATACTATGACCATGTTTAGAACATATTAAGAGTCGATACTAATTTGGCAAAATTATAAAGATGCTGGGAAATAGAAAAGGTAAAAAAGTACCTCCAGCAGCAACAAGTTTTTCTACACGAGCAACAATATGTTTTCCATAAGTGTACTTTTTAAGTGCATTCAAATGAACCTTAATCCGACCCAATATGTGCTCACGTTCCTGATCACTACAAGTTTCAAGTACTTTTTGCACCACATAATTTGCAAACTGATCTTTCATCATTGCCTGAATACATAGACAACCAATTACCCCAACAATCATAGAAGCAAAAAAAATTAAAAATCTGAAACATTTATTTCCTCACAGAGAGTATACATACCTGAAGTGGCTCATTTTCATCAGTAGTACCAAGCATCTCGTTCACAAGGAGTTGGCGTTCACTAGCATCACCAAAGGTCAAACATTTCTCAACAACATTCGATGCAAATTTCTGTTGACTCATTTGAACAATCTTCCCGGCCAACTCTTGAATTATTATTGAACGCTCATTTGGCTTACCATGTTCCAACACATGCTGCTCCAAATAGATGAACCAAGAATAAGGATTAGCCCGAAAAAATGAGCCAACAACTCAAAAATCAAACTAGAGATGAAGGTTACAAACCTGAACAACATAATTTCCATACTGATCTTGTGCTAGCATGCTTACACAGGCAAGGATTTCATCCATCACCTTGCTCTGAGTTTTCAGATCCTCACAGTGCTCAAGCACCCTCTGAAAGATGACAAAGGTAAAATTAGTTAATTAATTTCTTACAAAAAACATACTCCATTTACCCCGTAAAAACTGAAACCTCACTCAAAAGATGAAACAATTCTTTTTTTATTAGATTACCTGTATGACACGACAACCATATGGATGGGTCGAAAGGGTCACAACTTGATCAAAGAAAGTTGTAATAATGAACTGAATATGTTCTTCAGGGACGCATTCAATACACTTCTGAATAACATGGTTACCATTTTGATCACGCACACAACGCATGATATGACCATCGAGTTCTCCCACCATCATGATTTTTTGGTCCATGTCAACAACCTCAATCGCCTAAAATAGAATAATTATTAGGTGATTAACTCAATATGTGAACCCATTAAGCAAATAGAACACAACAACCATTTTCTCCTAACACCATATCAAAGAAAATGAAAAAAAATAATAAAAAATAATAAGTACAAATGATGAAAAAATAATAATAATAACTCTGTTATTACCTTCTGGATAACTCTGCAGCCGTACATTTGAAGACTAAGTGTTAAAACATGACCCAACAGCTTTCCAGCCAATTCTCTTCTTTGAGGCGGCAATCCATGCTCAAAGAACTGTAATTAAAATAATAAATCAGAAAATTCAAGAATTTCAAAGAAATAAAAAGTGATTCTTATTTCATAGTTAGATAACAGAAGATAAGTTGTTCACATCACACCTTCTGAATCACATAATTTCCAAAGACATCAGTCATCAAAGTAAGAGCTTGAGGAAAAATCTCCTCGAAAACCATGTTTTTGTCCTCTGTAGTTGCAGTTTCAAGTTTCTGTTGAATGAACCGACTACCATACTGGTCCGCACTGATAACCACAATCACCATTCAGTTAAAAATACTAAAACAATTATAAAAAAAAAAATCAATATAAATTTTGCAAGAGTATTTACACGCACCTAAACTCAACGACATGACCAGCAATTTCAGCAAGCTCAAAGGACTTGGTTTTATTGCTCTTAAACTCTTCTAGCAGAGACGAGGCAAAGCTATTATCTGCGCCATCTAAATGCCAATGTCCCATCACCCCACTGCCTCCACCTAAATTTCTCATTTGAGGAGAGAATCGTGTGTTAAGTTCACCAAGCCTCATTGGGCTGCCGGGTCCCCCAGGAGAGCTGGGAAGTGGGCTTGCTAATGGGCTTCCAGGATAGGACAAACCAACTCCAAATGCAGGGTTCCCGTAATAACCATGGTGGTGAGGACTAGCCGAAGCACCAACATATTGAACACTGTTATATTGTGATTTTTGTGGTGATAGTAATGTTCCAAGGTACGCTTTTTGAAGCAACTCATTGTAAGAATTCCCGAGATAGTTGTTCCTGTCCATGGTTGGGTCATTCAAGGCAGCAAGTTGGGCAGCCGCTGCAGCGTATTCGCTAGACCTCAAGTACTGAAGATACATGGGATCCATATAGGATGCTTGGAGAGCGTTTCCGGTCATTTGGCTCCCCATTCTGCTCATATTTGGTGAATCCAAACCAAATCGTGAATCCATTCCAGGGTAAGCCATTGCAGAAGCTGCTGCAGCGGTTTCAAAAAGTGGTGGGAGATTCACATTCCCATGTTGACCAGACATCATTTGTGGTGAATTGATGGAGTATCCGCTTGTGCCATTGTTCATATAAGAACTTCCACCACCATCAATATGCTGATAGTGAGATTGCAAGTTAGCCGAAGAGCCATCGTAGTACAAGTTATTCTTATTATTTTTCTGATTCCGTTGCATATTCAGAAGAAAAGCACTCTGGTCGTCGGCATTTTGGTCAAGCTGAGTCAAGTTTGACTCTTCACCCATGACGCCATTTGACAAATTCATGGCAGACAGTGCAGTCGCCAAATCTGCTGCATCTTTAGGGTGAGATGACACTCCATTAAACAAGCCTGGACTATTGGGATTTCTTCTTTCAGAAGCATTGGCCCGCCCACCTCCGATAGGGGTTGGAATAGGGCTCGGGGCCCTAGCTACGTGTTGAGGGTCAGGAGTTGTGCTTCTTGATAAAGAAGCACCTAAAGCTGCCGCATAAGAGTATGACGTCGGTGGACCTTTCGCTCCATGTTGCGGCTGTGCCAGCTCAGCATCATTAGGACCTAAAGTCTCGTCATTTATTTCAAAAGCAGTACGGCTAGCTGGTCGAGAAGGGTGTCCAGAGGGTGGAGTTGGACGGCTTAAATCATCCTGCACAAATGCCAGAATATTTAGTTCATCCCATGTGGCATTAGAGCAAATACGCAAAGTTGGGATAACAACAGCTACCTTTGCAGTCTTTATATAATTAACTACGTTCATGTAAGAATATTTCATCATAAAAACAACATTACTCAAATCTTTAGACAATTGTATCCGAAGGAATACCGAATCATTCATATAAACTCCAATTTAATTAACAATAAGACATAACATGTTAACTTATTCAACAATCTCAACTAAGAAACTGCAGAGTATGAATTTGCTAAAAATAGATAAATTGCATCAACAACTATTACCAAACAACTCTAGCAAGAAACATAAACACCATTCCAATATATTTTATATACATATAATTGAAGCTTAAAATATGAAACAAACAAAAATAAAAACAGCCAAAATTTTACCTGGAAAATCTCAGCGAGGCTCTTCTGCTTACTACCTAATCCTAAACCAGGCAAACCAATCAACCCATCACCACCCCACTCCGCCGAAACCTTAACTTTCTCAGCCTCCAAATTCTCATTCTCCTGTTTCTTCGAGTTAAAACCAGGCGGCATAGAAAACATCGATACACCACCACCACCACCACCACTCACACTACCTCCACCTCCACCTCCACCACCACCAACATCAGTCCTATTACCCTTCCTCCTATCACCAATCCCACCCAAGCCAGACCCTCCACTGCTCTGCAACCTCTGCGTAAACCTCCAATCCTCTTTCGACAAAAGAGGCGGTGGCAACCTAGGGTTCAAATTCACATTCGAATAATAATACGACAAGTACGCAGGATCAGCCCTAAGTTCTTCCTCAGACATAAACCCATTCCCACCAGCAAATTCAGAAAAGGCTAAACCATTATTTTGACCATGATTATTATTACTATTACCACTACTATTACTATTATTAAACAAACCACCAACTGCACTTAAAGAACCTTCAACAGTAGGTGGTGCAGAGCCACTTCTATACATATTTAGCTCTTTTTCGCGATCATCGGCTTCGCGCCTTTGTTCGCGAAGCAACATCCCTATTTCCTTCTCTAAATCATCCCCAAATGACCCCTCACCACTACTACTAATCATTGGTCTCCTACCCATATCAGATAACATCTTTCCACAGATATTAAAATTACACACAAAATAACCAACACTAAAATTTATATCAATTCATAAAACTGATACTAATTATATCAAAAAACATAAAAAGTTTTACAAACCCTAAAAACCCTTTAATTTAAAAGCTAAATTAACAAGCTTTATTACAAAATCAGCTTAAAGATTAAATCTTTGATCAATTAAAGGCTCTAAAAACAAGTTTCTTGATGATCAAGAAACAAAAGACTTAATTTTTAGAAACTTTTACACATTGGATTGTGAAAACATTAGGTTTAAACAAAAGGGTTTAAATAAAAGATGATTAAGATGATTAGGGTTTTGATCTGGCGGCGAATCAAAGAACCCTTTTAGGGTTTTGAGTTTTCAACTACTCTCAGTTGTGTTTTGAAGAGATTAAATACAGTAACTTAGCTTGTGTTTTTTTGTTTTTTGTTTTATTTTTTAGTATTTTGCTATAAATGAAGTTTTGATTTTTTGGATGTTTAGTCGTGTCTAGCCTATATTTTTGGTAAGGTGTTAATATATGGATAAAAGAATCAGAAAAATCTTTTCTAGTCCAACTGTCCAAGTGACTATGTCACAACAATATATGTACATGGAACTTATCTCATGTGTTTGGAGATAAATTTAAACTCACCATAATTTGAGTTTTGAGTTTAAGCTTTGAGCAGTTAAAAGCTCAAAACTCTAGAAGAATAAAAAATATCAAATAGTAAAGTTATCTTATATGTTCGAGACAAAATTTAAACTTACAATCACTTTATTTGATATATTCTTTAGACGCTATAAGAGATCGCAAGGCTTAAAGCACTTTCGCAAAAATCAAATAGTATCAACCAAAGGATGTTAAAATGGTTTACGTATTTTTTATGTTTTTTAAGTTTAGATATGTTTGTCTTTTGTAAGGTATTTCCTAAATAATTGAGGATTTATTAGTTGATCAACCAAATTTATCCATTTCCAAATGATTTAACTGATTTTGAAGTAAATTATAAAAAATTTCATTTCTCTCCCATGAGAGCCAATATATCTTTTTGAGAATAGTGCAGCTTGTATGTTCATCATCTTTCTCAATCGCAAGTTACTTCATTTCAAACATTACTAATTTTCATTAGTTAAAAATCTACAATACTACTGTAATAATCTCTTAACATGGCTACTTCATTCGGGTCTTTGTTGGTTCGAAAAATATTTGCAGAATCGTCATTTCAGTCGGGACATCGTCTCTTCGATAATAAAAAATGCTTGGCTATCTCGTTCGTTAACCTTGATTCATCCATGGGAAAGCAACAACTTTATTTACACATTCTCTCAATAACAAGATGTGCAAAAGATACTTCATGGTTCACCTTGGTTGGTCAAAGGTCACTGCCTCATTCTACGGCCATGGAACCCTAATGTACATATTACTGAAATTGATTACGCACATGAGGTTTTCAGTTTAAAGATTAAAGCTTTGATCAATAAAAGGCTCTAAAAACAAGTTTCTTGATGATCAAGTAACAAAAGACTTAATTTTTAGAAACTTTTTACACATTGGATTGTGCGCATGAGGTTTTCACTTTAAAGATTAAAGCTTTGATCAATAAAAGGCTCTAAAAACAAGTTTCTTGATGATCAAGTAACAAAAGACTTACTTTTAGAAACTTTTTACACATTGGATTGTGAAAACATAAAGTTTAGACAAAAGGGTTTAAAGAAAAGATGATTAAGATGATTAGGGTTTTGATATGGCGGCGAATCAAAGAACCCTTTTAGGGTTTTGAGTTTTCAACTACTCTCAGTTGTGTTTTGAAGAGATTAAATACAGTAACTAGCTAGCTTGTGTTTTTTGTTTTTTGTTTTTTGTTTTATTTTTTAGTATTTTGCTATAAATGAAGTTTTGATTTTTTTGGATGTTTAGTCGTGTCTAGCCTATATTTTTAGTAAGGTGTTAATATATGGATAAAAGAATCACAAAAATCTTTTCTAGTCCAACTGTCCAAGTGACTATGGAGTATGTCACAACAATATATATATAGGGAACTTATCTCATGTGTTTGGAGATAAATTTAAACTCGCGATCATTTGAGTTTTTGGTGAGTTTAAGTTTTGGTAGTTAAAAACTCAAAACCCTGGAAGAATAAAAAATTATTAAATAGTAAATTTATCTTATATGTTCGAGACAAAATTTAAACTTACAATCATTTTATTTGATATATTCTTTAGACGCTATAAGAGATCGCAAGGCGTAAAGCACTTTCGCAAAAATCAAATAGTATCAACCAAAGGATGTTAAAATGGTTTTACGTATTTTTTTTATGTTTTTTAAGTTTAGATATGTTTGTCTTTTGTAAGGTATTTCCTAAATAATTGAGGGTTTATTAGTTGATCAACCAAATTTATCCATTTCAAAATGATTTAACTGATTTTGAAGTAAATTATAAAAAAAATTCATTTCTCTCCCACGTGAGCCAATATATCTTTTTCATAATAGTGCAGCTTGTATGTTCATCATCTTTCTCAGTCGCAAGTTACTTCATTTCAATCATTACTAATTTTCATTAGTTAAAAATCTACTACTGTAATAATCTCTTAACATGGCTACTTCATTCGGATCTTTGTTGGTTCGAAAAATATTTGCAGAATCGTCATTTCAGTCGAGACGTCGTCTCTTCGATAATAAAAAATGCTTGGCTATCTCGTTTGTTGGGTCTATTATTGATTTGATGATACAAAACAAGAAGAATGAAACATGAAGGGCTTGAAGTAATAAGAAGGAATTCTACAAAAGATGGGAAGGACTTGCTTGCAAAAGAAGTTTTATGTTTTAGTCATTCGTAGTATTTTGTAAACCCTAATATCTCTCTATATAAAGAGACATAGGGCGTAGGATTTTATTATTCAAGTCTTCCACAATGTAGACGTCTAGCAAAGGTGTGTGTGTGTAACCTAGGCGTAGGGATTTGGGAAAACGCATAGGGTTTAGTATTTTAGTTTAGATAACGTGTTCTACTTGATCAAGGTAGAACATGTTAAGTAGTTTGTAATCGTTAGAGAGTATGATTATCAATGAAAAACCTTGTTCATAATAATGATTGATTCTATGTTTGAATATTCCGCCCTCATTGTTATGCGTTCCTAGATATAAATAATATTAAACATCGTCTAAGAGCTACAATGATCTTATCAATTGGTATCAGAGCTAGGTTGCTCGTGATATCTAGGGATCTACAAGGTTTACTGTTGAAGAAGAAGAAGTTTTGAAGAAGAAACGATTTGGTTTTAAAAGGGATTATTAAAAGTTAATCGTTGGCGACAAAATTTCTATATGATTGGTTTTAAGGTTATTGAAGTGCGATTGATGCGGTGATAATAAATTCTTAAACCTCGTACTGCTTTTCATCATGATTCGAGATTACGAGAGTAAGGGCACTGGTCACAATGAATCTGTTCAATATGGAGTTGTTCAGTTTGGTAGCTAAAGTTTTCGGCTTTCATATATTACTGCTGCCAAAGTACTGCTCTTGTACTTAAGGTACTGCTGCTATGCTTATTTATCCAAAGTGCTGCTGCACAATTATTCAAAGTACTGTTGTTGAAAGCAAAGTACTGCTCGAGTATCTTCAACATACTGCTTGTGATTTGTATCAAAGTACTGCTCCATTATTTGAAAGTACTGCTTGTTGTTCGATTTCAAAGTACTGCTAGCTTCTCAAGGTACTGTTCATTGCAAAGTACTGCTGTGATTTATGAAGACAAGTAGAGAGCTTTATGGTTTAATATAGATGCATGGTTTACGAGCAGTAAGGGGAAGTACCTATGTTTGATTGGTATTGATTAAATATTGGTTTTGGATTACACACACAGAAGGTTATTTGTTTCACACACACAAGAAGTTGGTTTATGTTCTTAAAAGTTTTAATGGCTTGTATTTGGTTCTTATGGATTAATTGATTACGAAGAAGATTGTTTATCACTTATTTGAAGGTGAAGTAGAGTTTCTTGGATGAGTGTTCTTATCATATCTCAAAGTGGGTGTTACACTTTGAAGGTAACTTGTTTGTGCGTTAAAGAAGTGACAAAGACTTGATAAATCTAGCCAAAGAGTGTGATTTTTCTTATGATGCTCTATGCACACATTGGCTATCACTTAAAGGAGTTACATTGTAGTGCTCAGTGTCTCATATTAGTTGAGGATTTTTGTCAAGAGATTGTGGTCTACTTATATTGGTGTTTCATATAAGTTTGGAGTCACGTGGTTAGTACAAGATATAAGACACAAGTTTAGGTTGTTCTACTTCTTCATCAAGTTCGTTATATTTGGTTTTCTTCATCAGTAATCATTAAAAGAAGCCTACAGAATTGAAGATTCAAGAGATGGTAGACATATTTGTTTCAGGGGAAGTTTATTGATTAAATGTTCAACCATCTATATGCACCACTCAAGGGGAAGTATTTTATTTTTACTATTGTTGATCTTACTACTACTACTAGTTGGAGTTTCTATTGTTTTGAATTCATTTTTCGTAAGCATTTTGGTGTTCTTCATGGAGGGCAATTTAAAACATTGGAAGGCTTTGATTAGAAGTGTGGTATTGGTTCGTGGTGGTCAAGATCATTATTTGCATATGTTCCCTATTTGTTGATAACAAAAAGGGGAAGAGATGTTGAAGAGATGTTGGAGTGGCATTGCATGAATCAAGGGGAAGAAAAGATTGTTTCATTCATGGTGAGATTTAATTATCTCAATTTCTCTACTTTGTCTAGGGAAGTTCGTACAAGAACGTGTTTGTTTTGTCATCATCAAATAGGGGAAGATTGTTGGGTCTATTATTGATTTGATGATACAAAACAAGAAGAATGAAACATGAAGGGCTTGAAGTGACAAGAAGGAATTCTACAAAAGATGGGAAGGACTTGCTTGCAAAAGAAGTTTTATGTTTTAGTCCTTCGTAGTATTTTGTAAACCCTAATATATATCTATATAAAGAGACATAGGGCGTAGGATTTTATTATTCAAGTCTTCCACAATGTAGACGTCTAGCAAAGAGGTGTGTGTGTAACCTAGGCGTAGGGATTTGGGAAAACGCCTAGGGTTTAGTATTTTAGTTTAGATAACGTGTTCTACTTGATCAAGGTAGAACATGTTAAGTAGTTTGTAATCGTTAGAGAGTATGATTATCAATGAAAAACCTTGTTCATAATAATGATTGATTCTATGTTTGAATATTCCGCCTTCATTGTTATGCGTTCCTAGATATAAATAATATTAGACATCGTCTAAGAGCTACAACGATTTTATCATCGTTCGTTAACCTTGATTCATCCATGGGAAAGTAACAACTTTATTTTCACATTCTCTCAATAACAAGATGCGCAAAAGATACTTCATGGTTCACCTTGGTTGGTCAAAGGTCACTCGCCCCAAAAGTTGGAACTCTAGTTGATGTGGATTGTGATGCTGAAGGTTTTCAGTTTGATAGAATTATCTATGCTTTCGGGTTTTAAAAGCCCCTCTGTCCGGGTTTTTATTTAAAACGGGATGGTAAGGAACCTCTATACATTAGTTTCAAATATGACAAATTAGGAAATTTTTGTTACTCTTGTGGTCGACTAGGCTATGATGAACACTCATATGGGTATGATCAAGACGAAACCATATCTCGAGTTGGGGCCGGGATGCGTACACTTCTAGTTAAACGCCTTATAGGCTCTTCGATAAACTAACAATCTCTCCATCAGAACCCGAGACAACCCTCAACACCTCATATCCTTAATGAGAAATTGTCAAATGACACCATTAACCAGTCACCATCAACACCACCTATTGACCCCACCCAAATCACTACTCATAAACCTCTGTCCCATGTTGCTTCATCTTCATCGACCCTATAGAAACGACACACAACACATGCTCAAACACCATGGATGTAAACTTTCAAAAAAAAACCAATCCCATGAAAACTTTTCTTGCAACACCCATACCAAAATATATGTTTCGTAACCCATTTACTATGGCTACCTATTTTGTAACTGAACCTACTAATCCCCCCCCCCCCAAATAGCCCAACATAAAGCTCCTCCTTAGTCGTTACACCTTTAGCAATTACAGATAGTATCTAAGTCATTGAAGAGAATCTCTCAAAACTTTTAGTCAAAAGGAAAGCATGTACCACCTCACGTCCTCACCACTTAGCTCACCTGCCAAAAAAAGATACAAACAAACACCTAGCATCCAATCTTTCATATCCATTTCTACCACATAACCAGTTAAACCCATTGTTCATACCCGCTCAAAGCGAAATTTTCGTAAATTCACAAGCTCGAAAAATATGCCAAAAAATGTCTCTTTCTATAGAATCTCAGATGCATAACCTTTTTGAAGTACCTGTTGAAGTTATGCCTATTGATGACCTATCTATTTCGAATGTGGGTGTGGTGGCTGCCCTAGATCAGCCACACGCGCCATGTTAGTCCTTTCTTAGAACTGTCAGGGAGTTGGGCGACCCTTGACGGTTTCATATTTCCAAGAGTTGTGTCGAGTTCATCGTCCTGATGGGTTTGAGACCAAGAATAAATAGCGAAAAGTGGAGTCTATTCGTTGTTCATTATCATTTTCAGGTTATTTTTATGTTTCACCAATGGGTCTATCGGGAGGCCTCGCTTTATGGTGGAAAGATAATATTGATGCTCATGCTATGACTGATACAAGAATATAATTATAGAGGAATGTACATGCATAAATCAAAATATGTCTTGGACATCTTATTCATTTATAGTCCTACTGACCGACATATACATCTACTTTTTTGGAATCGAAATATTCGACTCTCTCGTCATACTCAGGGACCTTTATTAGTCATTGGAGATTTTAATTTGATTGGAGTTATTTGTGATAAGCAGGGTGGCTCGATGAATATATCTCGACACATTGAGGAGTTTCATTCCTTCATTTCACCTACATAGCTTTTTGAGATACCTTCCAAAGGGTTAAACTATACGTGGGACAACAATCGTAAGGATGATGCTACATTCGTGAGCATATTGATTGTGGGTTTGCTAATGGAAGTCTTCTTCACATCTTTCCACATCACACGTTGACCCACCTTCCTCTCATTGGTAGTAATCATGCTCCACTATTACATCGATCATGCCCTGAAACAAAAAGAAAAAAGCAACTCTTCAGGTTTGAATCTATGTGGTCTAAGCTTGAGTATTCATGTGAAGAAACTATTCATACATTTTGGCATGATGGGAGATCCACTAACTGTATTGATTCTCTTGAAGAAAATCTATCTGTTTGTGCTAATTGTCTCTGTTGTTGGAGTCATATTTTTTTTGGCAACAACAAAAAGATGGAAATAATGAATATTCAAGCTCTACCACCCAGTGCTGAAAATTGTGTCTGGCAACGTTTTCTCAAACAAAAGCTTGTAGAAAGATGGCTCAAGGAAGAAATGTATTAGCACCAACGATCTCGAGTTAATTGGCTAAAATATGGGGACGGAAACTCAAGATTCTTTCATCTATCAACAATTCATCGCAGTCAGAGAAATAGAATTGCGATACTTAAAAATGATCGCGATGAATGGGTTAAGGATCCACAGGCTTTAAATCAGCTAATCCTTAAACACTTTGAGGATGTGTACCGTTAGTTGAAAGTGTTGTATCAAACACCATTAGTTCTTCCTTTGAGTCTCTTGTTACCAGTTTTGAAATTCACAAGGCGGTTAAAGAACTTGGAGCTCTTAAAGCCCCAGGTAAAGACGACTTTCCGAGTCTTTTTTTTCAACGATACTGGCACATTTGATGTGACTTTGTTATTATGGCTATTAAACAGTTTTTTGAAACTGGAATTATGCCACCAACGTTAAAAAAACGTTGGTTCTTTTAATTCCTAACGTTCCATGTCCTGAGCAAATTGGACAATTTCGACCAATTAGCTTATGTAATTTTGTGTATCGAACTATATCAAAAAACATGGCTAACCGCTTGAAACCCCACTTACACAAAAAAATTTCTCCGCAATAGTCAACTTTCATCCCAGGTCGCCTTATTCAAGATAGTATAGTGATTGCAAATAAAGCATTTCACTACATTAGAAATAAAAAGAAAGGCAACCAACATTTCATGGCACTAAAACTTGACCTAAGCAAAGCCTTTGATCGAGTCGAATGGGATTTCTTGTTAGAATCTCTTAAAAGATTAGGTTTTGGAAATAAATGGTGTACTTGGATTAGTGCATGAATTTCCTCTTATGAGCTTGAATTTATGATCAATGGCAGCTATATTGGCACTATTAAACCTTCAAGAGGAGTCCGTCAATGAGACCCAATATCTCCCTTTTTGTTTTTAATTATAGTTGATGCACTTTCTAAAATGATCAATAAGGCTTTAAATAGTTCGCTTCTTTTAGGTATGAAGATGGCGCGAGATTGCCCGAGGATATCTCACGTTTTCTTTGCAGATGACTCTCTTTTTTTTCCTTAAAGCTAGTTTAGAGGAGTGCAACAAACTTATTTCTATCTTTTACAAATATTGTGCGGCTTCTGGTAAAAGCATAAACTTCTCAAAGTCTTCTGTCATTTTCTCTCCTAACACGTCTTAGGAGCTCAAACATGATTTATGTCGTCTTCAAGTGACAATTATGGACACAAAACGTACATACCTTGGTCTACCCATGATACATGGTCGCAATAAAAGTAAACTATTCTCTTTCATTTTAGTTCGTGTTCTTAAGAAAATGCAGGGTTGGAAACAAAAGTTTCTCTCACATGCAGGTCATACCATGCTGATTAAATCAGTAATCCAAGATATCCCTTCATATGCCATACAATGTTATCTTCCTCCTATTGGTTTTTAAACAAGCTGATGAGCCATGTGAAACGTTTGGCGACGCTCATGAAAAGCACATCCACTAAGTTAAATGGGAGCGTATGAGTCATCCCAATGAAGAAGGTAGACTAGGGTTTAGGGACCTAAATGCTTTTAACCTATCCCTTCTTTCCAAACAAGGTTGCCGCCTCATTATAAACCCACACTCTTTTTGGGATGCGTGCTTAAAGGACTTTACTTCCCTCGTTCAAGCTTTATTACAGCTCGTAAGGGATCATGCCTTCTTGTTTATGGCAAAGTTTATTGCAGGGTCGTGATATCCTTCTTAAAGGCATATAATGGCAAGTGGGAAATGGCTTGGATATTTCATTTTAGACTCAACAGTGGGTCTCGTATCATGAAGACTTTTATATTCGTACTCCTCGTAGACCCTTTGATAATTCATCACTTGTTTCAGATTTCATATTAGATGGATCTTGGAACATGTCATTGATGAAATTCCAATCTCCCATACCAATACTAATGATAGAATCGTTTGGCACTACGATGTGAAAGTAAACTATACTGTTAAATTAGGATATAGTCAAGCTTTGAAATTGTGTAATTACCCAGTGAATGAAGTCGCCTCATCTTCATCATCTCCTAATCTTGAATTTTGGAAAAAAGTATGGAATATCTAAGTTATGCCAAAGATTAAGACTTTTTTTTACGGATAGTACGTTCTAATGCTTTAGCTACCGGGGATAATCTGCATAAACTCAACTGCTCACCGTCACCATTATGCCAAATCTGTAATTCTCAAGTTGAGACTATCGAACATGTGTTTTTTGAATGCTCCTGGACGAAGTCGGTGTGGGTTGACTCAAATTATGGTCTTCGTTTTGACAATCTTTCTGGTAATATCACTTCTCGCATATCATCTCTTATCGACATATCTCCATCAAAATCACAAGCTTTAAAGTTACTAGCCTCTATTGTTATCACATTATAAAATATATGGAAATGTAGAAACAAGTTTATTTTTTATCATCACTTTGAGCCATGTGATTGCAGCCTCAAATGCTATTCATCATCACTTTCTCCGACTCTCCCTTACTATTTGGTTGATCCTCACTCCTCTCAAGAGAGTTCACCAAAGTGGGTCCCCATACTTCAAATGTTGTGAAGCGTAATTATAACGAAGCTTTTGAACCAAATCAAGCAACAATTAGGATTGTAGCTCGAGACTTGAAAGGGTTTATACTTTTGTGTATTGGAGAAAAATGGCATGCTTCATCCGCGCCAGCTATGGAGTTGCTAACAATTCGAGTCGCATGTAGACTTGCTTTGACAAATGGTTGGGTCGGGGCGATTATTGAATCAGATTCATCAGATGCTATAACTCTTTATTCATCAGAATCCGTCCCTCCATGGGCCTTGAATGTAACAGTAACCGATATAAGAGGTTGGGCATCCCGACTAGATTTGCAGTTCTCTTGGGTTCGCCGCAAATGTAATCGTGTTGTACATCATGTGACGGGTATTGCTTTAAATTATGTTGAAAACTTTTTATGGGGTGTTAACTTCCCTGCTGAACTTACCTCTATGATGAGGAGTGATTTGGTATAAAATTTAATATTAGCTCAAAATAATATAATAAATAAAAAATAATAATCCATTTCATAGAAAAAGATTTTGGGATCTCAGAATATCAAGTCGTATAGGCTTTGAAATATTCCAACTGGTTGTATTGTGATTGTAACTAAAAAAAAATGCTCTTATTAAGATTGTAGCAACATGTATGTTCATTGTATTGTAACTTAAAGAAATTAGCAATATTTATGGAACAACATGAGAATTTCTTTAGTATAATGACATTTTCAAATGGTGTAATGTTGTTTACTCCCATCAAAATCGTAGCAGTTGTTTATTAGGTTGAGTGTTTTAAGCTAAATATGTATATATTCATACGTTTTTTTTATTAGTATTTGATTAAATTGTTTATATTAAAATTTACACAATGTTTTATGAGTTAGATATTAGAATGTAATGTAAAATTGCATTTGATTGAACTTTGGCCTATATTAAACATGGTTTGAATCATTCATTAAACAATATACACATGTACGACTTGAAGTTTAGAGCATGGACTACCGAGGTTAACTTTTTTTTTTTTTTTTTTTTTTTTTTTTTTTTTTTTTTTTTTTTTTTTTTTTTTTTTTTTTTTTTTTTTTTTTTTTTTTTTTTTT
>LBNU01013469.1:44590-58336 GCA_014162995.1 Artemisia annua
GAGAGGAGACGCTTTTTAAACATGGGAAGGGTACTATTATCATTTCGTACTAACGTACAGTTTTTTCAATGGCAACTAACACTTGAAGGCGCCGTTTTTTTCATAACCATAGGTTTCCGTGGTCATCACAAGTCACTAAACCCCGACAACCGTAAATGGTTTTTCAAGGTCTCCTAACGTCACACAGCCTGCCTACACTCTTATATATATAAATACTACAGGTTATCTTTTGACCTCAGTTTTTGTGTACTCGAACTTGAGTACATATTTTACCAAAGGTTATCCAACATCTGAATTTTCGACGACAACTTACTATTTTCAAAGTACGAGTGGTATAGGTAAACAAGTACATTATTCATCGCATCATTTCATTTCATAATCTCATGTAGTATACATACATTCCATTATTAGGTTGCGGGCTAGTTGTTCGTGCCTAAGTATTGTCAAGTGTTTTCCCATTGTTCGGTTCCGATCATTTCATAAGTATATCCGAGTACTTACATCATCCACTTGAGGTGATTTTCATAGCCCCGTTTTTACATTTATTAATGTTTTCAAATCCCACGGGGGAGAATACATTGCAATCATTTTTATATACAACCAAGGTATCAAATGTCATTGTACAATAGCGTTAAGTTACCTCATATGCCAATTGCAAGTCCCTAATTATCATGGACCGTTAATTATATATAAGCGAGGGTGAGTGATAGATCTATTGAGGGTGACGCCTCCCATCCGTGTTGGTCATACCAACGTCCGTTAGCGGGGATGCCATTTCATTTTATCATACTTAAGAGTGTCGGCATAACACTCTCTTGAGGTGGCCACCTCATTTGGTCAGTTTCGGGGTCATGAGCTTAAGGCTATTGTACTTCATTTTTACGTGACTTAATTCATACAGATTATACTTGTGGTTTCGGTATATACAACTGTTTAATAAACCTATGATTCTCCCCACCAAACTTTATGTTGACCGTTTTAGCAATGTATTTTCAGGTAATTAGCATCATCATGGACATGCATTGGACCATCATTTTGAAGTCGCGGGCGTCGACTTGCATCACGGTTTTTCATGCACTTATGTATCTTTGATCAAACTTGTACTTGTTTTCAAAAACTTGCAACTTACATTGGGGACCTATGTTTGCAAACTCTGATTTTTATTTATGATCAACACGTGTATTTTCTAAACGACACTTTAGGTCGTTCAATATAAATCTTGTGATGGGATGCCATGAAAGTTCACCGGTATTCAAATCGCTGCCCATAACAGGTAAATTCAGGGTGTGACACTATATCCCGGAAGCAATTTATCTGTCTAATCATCCATATCGGCTAAGTGGCGTTGTTAGAAAAAGAGTTAGAAAGAACAAGATAAAACAAGTTTAGAGAGAGAAAGTTATAGGAGTTTATGGAGGAGAATAATGTGAGGCCCGGTTAGCATAAAACAAAACATATTTTCAAGAATTCTTCCCAACAAAGTAAAAAATAATTAAAAAAATAACCGGTGTGTAAATCAGAAGTTAGTGGTGTTTAAACCCACAACCCCTTTTTTAATATATAGAAGGCATTTAACTTTGTCACGGAATCCCAAGATGAAATTGAATGAAATCTTTGCCCTTCATTCAAATAAACGACCAAGATCATTCTTAAACAAACACACATATTCACAAACAAACCCAAGTAACCATCGGGTAAGAACTTCTATCTTCTTTTTACATACGGAACAAAACCACCCTTCTTCTTAGAAGCAGTCACCACCATCAGTCCATCACCACCAACATTATCTTCCATTCACATTCTATGACAATTTGCCATCAACTATTTTTGCATCCCGCTCTTTTCATCTTGACAAAAGTGGTATTGGTAGGTTTACCTTCATAATATAGTTAGTTACTTGGTCATTCTTCCTGTTTGTGAATATTATAATGATAGTTATTGTTTTGATGTTAATAAGAGAAAACATGTCATTAAATTTGTGTCATGTATGTGCAAAATAAGATTTTATATCATGGTTGGTAGGGTGAGTGATGGGAATTTTGTAGTTTATTTTTAAAAAAGTTACATAAAATTTCTCTGTAATTGAATAAATCAAAGGTATGGTTAGACATAAAATTGTCGCCCAGACTTTAATAATTTAGTTTTATATACCTTCTTTGAAAAGAATAGGGAATTATGTATTTTTCTTCAGTCAAATTTAATGTAAAGTGTTGGTGACATCAGAAATGCTTAAACAACATATTTCTATCTAAGTTAACTAGGCCAAATTTTTTCGGTTACCTAGTTCTATGAATGCAACCTATATCCCAGAAGTAATTTATCTGTCTAATCATCCATATCGGCTAAGTGGCGTTGTTAGAAAAATAGTTAGAAACAACAAGAGAAAACAAGTTTAGAGAGAGAAAGTTATAGGAGTTTGTTAGGTCACCATTTTGTAACCATAACCATAAATCTTAGGGAGAGAAAGTTAGAGAGAGAAAGAGAGGATGGAAAGAACTCTTGTGTGTGAATAAAATGAAGATGAATAACTAGAGAACCAACACCCTCCTTGGAGGGTTACATTAGTATTTATACTCCTTGTCTAGGGTAGCTTACATCTTTCACATAATAGCACTATTGCCCCCTAGACTTTAACAAAACATGTAAACTTAACATAATAACATGAAAAGCTTTAATTGAACTTAACGTAATAATAGTCTATAGCAACCTATTACAAAACTTAATGACCGACACTTGAAATTAATAAAACGTGATCGTAACAATCTCCCCCTAAGGGTCGGTCATCAAAGGTTGCGTGACGTCATCATATTTGTCTTTCATCTTTGACATTCATAGCACTAGACGTCTTCAAAAAATGATTAGATAGATAGTGATTCTTTGTTCATCGTGCTTAGTTCATCGTTGTTGTGGAAGTGATAACATTATGAAGTTGTCTGACATTCGTCACTTTATCGCCTTTGGTGGTAATACGCCATTCCAACATGCTCATACGTTTTTGGACTTTGTGATTCATACTTATGCAATTCCCTTTCGTTCACTTAGATCTTAGTCTCATAACTTTATAGATTCCTCTTTTTGATGTAGAGTCTTTCTTTGAACTTTGTGAAGCATAGATCGTTGGGGGAGCTTTCATTGACTTTCTGACGTAGGTATGAGCATGCAGAATCTTTCGCCATGGAGGTGATTTGATGCTGCATGAAAACTGTTAGTCATAAACAACCGGTACTTACAGGTTCGAAATTAGAGATTGTCAATAGCATAGTGTGAAGACTCCTTCTAACCCTTACCAAGGCCGTTCCCATGTCGGGTGCCCCCGAGAGAGCTTACAAGACCTACCGAAGTAGATCAACGATTGGGTGAGTCGCTGGAGATTACCCCACGACTGTAGACCGTTTTGGTACACCACCGCGAACACTAAGCGTAACCCACAAGGAGTTACCGAAGTGACCTGCTGTCAGGGCTGTTTGATGTAGACCCTGGCATGATTTCCGTACAATCATTGAGAAATACATAAGTAATTCCTCTCATAAACGTTCTTGGCAGATTGCTAAGATCTGCATAGGACTCGATAGTTTACAACTGGCATCCATTGATGTAGAACCACCAGTGTAATAATATTAAGTGTACCTAAGAGATCTTTGATGTATCTCGTGGCTCTAGACTCGATTCGTGCACAATTTGGTCGTCGGAGGTGTGGAGCAGAGTACCTCATATTCAATATCGACACACTCGTAGTAAATGGTCAATAGATTATCTAGGGTTCTCCGTGAGAATGAAACAAGTATCTTTTGAGAGACACTTGAGCGGCTAAGAAGGTTTAGGTGCATTGCGTCACTGGGTCCATGACGTCTTTATCTTCAATACCGGTGTCGCCTTAGCAACGACCAGTAGCATATGAATTGAACCCGGTGTCTGACCTAAGGTTGAACAAATGGAGGGCTATTTCTTTTCACCCTTTTCTTTCATTTTCTTTTTAATTCTTCAACTCCTTCTTTCTCCTTTCATTCCTTTCTCCTTTTTTTTTATTTATTATTATTTTTTTTTTCATATCATACCTAAGGACTTCTATTTCTAACTATTGGCAGTGTTCTAAAAGGCGCGCCAAGGCGCCGCCAAGGCGCGAGGCGTGGCCTCGGCGCCACGAAATGGACCAAGGCGTGAGGTCTAGGCGTCGTGGGAAAATGCGTGGAATAAGGCGCGAAAAGGCGTGCAAAGGCGCGCCTTTTTGGTAAGGCGTGGCGCCATTTTTAGAAGCATTTAAGGGATTTATGGATTTGGGCTTGAATTTCAAGTATTTGTGTTATTTCTTTCTTTGGCCTCGTAATTTGAAAACTTAATTCCTACTTGGGCCTCGTATTTGGGCCTGGCTATTTGGGATTTGGGCTTTAGTATTTGAAATGCTCTTATAAAATGATATAAAATTATAAATACATAAATTTATAAATATTTTGTTGCCGCCTTAAGCACGCCTTAAGAAACGCCAACGCTTCGCAAAGGCGCGTAAGGCTTGAGGCGTGGCTGTGCCGCCACGCCACGCCTCACGCCTTTTAGAACATTGACTATTGGTGATGTCCTTGGGTAGATCCCTCCGGTTCTGGCGGATCATAGGACGTTTGTTCCTATTCTTAGTCACCTTGTAACTCCATGACTATCCTATTGATGCCTTTGAACCAAATCTTTGAAAATCTCTCAAAGTGTTTATGAGTATAAAACCTTTTGTTAACACTTTGAGGGTTTAGATTTCTTTAGAAAGACTCCCCCTCCACATATGCTCGTGAATGTTTTCAGAAATTTGCACATGCGGGAGGAGTTGGCACTTTTTGAATTGATCCACTCTTAATAGACATATACCCGAGGGACACGTTTACGTTGCTTAGTTAAAGGGATCCATTATCAGCTTTTAGGTGATAACTAGCCCTAATAACTAACTTGAAGTTGTTAACATTCCTAAAAGGAAGTTAGACCCGTCAAAGTAAACATCTAATAAGAGCTTCTCGAAACGGTACTTTCTACTTGGATAAATCCTTTCGAATACTAACTTTTGTTGTTTCGTCAAAATTCATGGGTGAAAAATTGAGTCGAGCTCGAACGAGATACAACTTTTCCATCATATTTTGATCACTTTTTCATTTCTCCCCCTCAAAAATAGCATACTTGATGTTATTTTTGTTAAATGTTTTGAGAAAAATATGCCTTTTTGAGTCTTGTGGGGAGAGTCCAACGAGAACTTTTACTTTAGAACAAAGATCTTTCAAGTACTCCCCCTCAAATAGTGAACAAACTTTTTGAGATTTTGAATACGAGAGGGAATACTTGTTCTTTTGAGCAGAATTATGAAAAACTTAGAAAATTTTGATTAATTCTTCTCAAAAGTAAGAAGCTTTCGCTCCTTATTTTAGGATTGAGGCACTGATGCGTACTTTAGGGTCCTTTAATTACAAAGTACGGGTTGTACACTGTTATGTGTGCACAAGCCATTGTTTTTAATACAAAATTTGTTTTCTTTTAACAAAATACTCCCCCTCAAATAATGAAGATTATTCGAGAGATAGTCTTCTTGATCAGAATTTTGAATCGTATTAAAAAAAATACTTTTTGAAAAATTCTTGGGATGATTCTGCTCAAGGTTTTAGAAGACACAATCAAGTATTATGCAACAAAGAATGCTTGAATATCAGATTAGACAACAACCTTGGGAACCCATTTAAGCATGGTGCCAACGAGTTTGCCAAAATTTGAAATCCATTTGTACGTTGTGTCAATCCAATTAAAAGATGTTGAATACCAACGAGGAGTGAAAAACTTTGTTTCATTTTGAAATACCACTCGTTGAATCAATGGAAATTTAAAACTCTTTTTCTTTTGAAAGTTGTTTAAGAAACCCGGTGTCTCTCTTTTGAGTTTTAAAATCTGAAAAAGAAGATTTCCATCTAGAGTTGAACCTCATGGGTTCTTTTTGAAGATTTGTGAAGAATGGAAACCTTCCGGTATTTGGGATGTTCAGTCATTCTTTTATTGCAGCCAAAGCATTCCAGATATTGAAAAATTTGAAAGGTTTTGAACGACTTTGCTTTGGTTTCCACACTTGTTTTACCGGTGTAAAACGAGAGTGTAGAGTTTGAAAAACTTGTTTCTCATCAATTGAATCCTTTTCCATGTTTAGCCATTTGACACATTTAGCCCTTTAACCTCAAAATATGTTCCATAAGAAACATTTTGACAATTGTTGAAAATTTGACTATCAATGGGATAACATGTAATTGCACAGAAAGAAATGCATCAGGTACAAATAAGTATACAGATGAATCAAAAAACTCATTCTAAATCTTCCTAAGTGCTCAGAATTCTCAAATTAACACACAATATCACAAATTATATCATTTTCTCACTCAAAATTTTCCTATTATTATCATGGTTTGGGGTTATGACTTGAAACTTTGCACACATGTTAGCATCATAATGCATGAGTATTGTACAATCTAATGTCCTAGTAGTAGCAGCAAAGACATCGACATCTTAAACCCTAAATCACATAATTTCAAACCTATGTTGTTCCTAATCGTGCAACACACCAATCGAGCATTCTTTAGTGTCCTCTAAAGCTATATGAAATAATTAAATTAGACTAAACACATAAAAGAAGAAATGCCCCGATCGATAATTACATAAACGCTAGTTTCTGATTATGCCTTTTTGACTGTTGAAATCATTTGAAACATTTAGGGAACGATTAGACAACAACCTTGAAGAAATTAGAAACTATTTGCAGAAAAAGATCGAGGATAAACAATCGTTAGTCTGATTCATTGATGTTTTCAATTATGTGTGAGACTTATAAGAACATTTGTGGAAGATAAAAATTTCATTTCTCCCCCTCGAATTAGCATTTACATTGTGAAACCTTTTTGCACATTTTAATTCGAGAGATCATATAATCTTTGAAAATGAGTTTTTAATCTGAAAGATGAAGAAACAATTTTTCTTGAAGAATTATGATAAGGTGTGCAAACTTCATGATTTTGTGAAAACTTTTCTCCCCCTCAAAAAATATGTTCCATTGATTGAATTTTGAAAAAAGGTGTACATATGAGGAACATATTTTGAAGATTTGACGTTTGCACACTTTGAAAGATGATTTTAGAGTATCCACACAATATAGTTCAATCGTACCCTTTTCGACGTGCTCTTTGATGCAATGATATCAGAGAGCAACATGCTTGGACTTTGAGTGTTGAGTCGTAATGTGAAGTTTCTGAATCAGCTTCCCCCGAAACTGACAACCGTCTTCAGCAGATTCGAAGCTTTGATGTAGTAAACATGTCTTCTAACTTTTGAAGTTTTAAGTACGCAACGGAATTTGTAGATAACACCGTAAACCACACCAAGCAAATCTGACTAGTAACTTAATTACAGTTATGTTCAATGCGGAAACTTCGTTCGGGGGTAACATGTAAGAAATCAGCAAGATCTTTTCATATATGTAGATGCTTCACACCAAACAAACCACGAAAGATGAAATAATACTTCTTCCCCCTGATTGTTGCGGTCTATCGGAATAATAATCACCTGTGTATGTACGAATACTCGATAGTATGATTCTATGTGAGGCATCATAATGCGGTCAAGACATCATATGTAGGTAACTTCACACAAAACAACCCGCGAGAGTTGAAACGATTACACACAAAAAAACCATAAAACTGAACCACTGATCATCTCTGCGGACGTCTCTCCGGTAGTAATAAAATTGTAAGCTCGATCACGTGAGTCTATTATGCGTCCCTGGTGTGCACATTTCTTCCCCTCTTTCTTCCTCCACGATGTCTTTGCGAAATCGGAAGCATACATACTATATTTACGATGGAAAACGAAGGCAGCGTAACTCATGTATGTCCAATTGGTCGAATATGTGTGAAGTACCATAAAAAGCCCATGAGAATCAACTGCTGATAACATCTCTACTCTTTGAAACACTTCTCAGCTAACTCTTTACCGACCCCATTATCATTCTGACGGCTCTTTGTAGTGACTACTGATGGAGAAAACCCAATATGACGAACTTAAGACTGAAGTAAATTATCCCGAACTTGTGACTTAAACTTGCACTAATGTATGACTAAGAGCGGTGAGTTCGTGCTCCTCTGAATCCCTAAGTACTCTATACTCTTCAACCAACCAACCATCAAGTACAAGACGTACATCACCTCTTGACTATCCACAACTACGTGTNTATCCCGAACTTGTGACTTAAACTTGCACTAATGTATGACTAAGAGCGGTGAGTTCGTGCTCCTCTGAATCCCTAAGTACTCTATACTCTTCAACCAACCAACCATCAAGTACAAGACGTACATCACCTCTTGACTATCCACAACTACGTGTGACACTGAGCACTACAACGTAACTCCTTAAAGTGATAGTTATTTTGTGGTAATAGAAAGGAAGAATTACAAAACTAATTAGATATCCAAGTCTTCGTCATTGTCAAGGTTAAAAGCTCGAACAAGGATCTCGAAGAATCATGCATGTCATAATTCTCCATTTCAGGTCAATTTTCATAAGTTTCGACATTTTCCTATTCATTGAATTTCAATTCAACATTTCACGTAAACAGGGTTTACGGATATTCATTTGACGAAACCGGGTAGGTTAAGTCACATTATCATTCATCGTACATTTCATAGACTAGGGTTAGTCTACATTGCATCACGACATCATTTGCATTCTATTTCCACTCGTAGATTATATATTTTCAAGTTACACTTATTTATTTATTTGTGTATAAATAATAAGACATGTTATTAGTTTTTAACCTAATGTACCAAACAAATTCCACTAGGGCACTAATATATTTTTATATTAGTTATTTTTCCACTAAGGTTATAAAACTATAAAATATTTATTTTGGTGGACAACCAAATAATAAACACTTACTTGAACTTATATATATAAAATAAATTGTATTAACAAAGTGATAACTATCAAAATATTTAATGATTATGAAAATTATATTTTTATAATTTTTACAACTTTATAATATCCCGTATTGTTCCGTTATAATTTATTTTTAATTAACCCGGTACCCGATAACGCAAATATTACAAAACTATACACTAAAAGGTATCCCGTAAAAATTATATTGCACAAAATGATGACAAATCAACCACCCCTTCATAGGTGGCCGGTCCTTAGTGTCCTTGGGACACTTGTGATCTCCTAAACTCACCAATATATACCCCATTTCATCTAATATTACACGTAGTTGATGGTGTAGCAAAAATAGATCAAGAAAAGTTCTTTCTCTTTTTTTTTCTCTTCTTGTGGCTCGTTCCAAATTCAACACCAAGGGAAGACCCAAAATTTTCAAAGACAACTTCATTTACAAGAACTAGTAATCATCCATTACAAGGTTTTGAGATATAAACCTATGGATTAGTAGGATTTTTCTTCTAAAATTTACTAATCATCCAAGTAAGTCTACCACTTTATTTTTCACAAAGTTCCACAAAAATTCTTACAAGGTTTATGTATTTTTATTGTCTTTGTACATGCATGTAAAATCTATACCACTAAACCTATGTTTTATATAATTTTTATTCTTAAAATGGATGACTTGTGAACTTTTGGAGAAATGATTAAAAAAATGATGCTAGGGAACCCATGACACCTTAAGAAGGTGTATGGTAGCTTAAGGGATGAGTTGATGTTGTTAGTAGTTGATTTGGACAAGTAAAAACTAGGAAAAACTATTTTTGGAACAAAATGAAAAGCTACTGTCCTTAATTTCAAAATTGGGTAAACTCAGTGAGTTTTGGTTAATTTTGGACCCAAGAACTAGAAAATACATTCTTAGACGAAACTATGGCCATTTGAATCACTAAAAACGGACTTATAACGAAGGAGATATGCCAAAAACAAAATATACTAACTATAAATATTTTCCGGAAAAATAGTTGCTGATGTACGAATTTGTTTGACCAAAAGCGAGCCTTAGACCTTTTCAAAACTTGCCAAACTATTGAAAATATGTTAGTATATCTTTTTACCTTTTCGGGGATATAAAGAACATGAAAATCGGCCTTATAACGAATTAGTTATGATTTTTCGAAAGATATTATTTTCACTAAAATACCACCAGCACTTTACTCAGAAATTTTTCAAAGTATAACCAGGAACTTTGTAAACACCCATGTTTGAGCCCATTTTCCCGTCAAATGACTCAGTTCTAGAGTTGGGACTCCAAGGAACAACAGTTAGTAGTCCTGGAGTACTTTTCAAAAAAGTTGACTATTTGTCATTTGGACATGTAACCTGCATTTTATGACCTCTCAAATTCATAAAAACTGCCCAGAAATGGAAGTTTTGGCCTAAACACCATACTTTACGACTGTTTATTTCAAAATCCATACACATATGGGAAAAACATCAGTGTTATAACTTTTAGGTATTGTAACAAGCTTTCCAGAAATATAAAGTTTGCTTCCTAATTTGTAGTATACAGTANCATTACTTTCAACAATGTAATTCAATATTTTTGTTAAACAAGTTTATTCTAAATGAATGAGATGAAAACCGTTCTTTGTACTTGTGTTGTGATACCAATTGAGTTGCACCCCAAAAACATTACTTTCTGCTGCAAACCATTTTTGGGGGTGTGACAGATTGGTATCAGAGCCTTGGCTATAGAGAACTTGGTGTTTTTAAAACCTAGACTATAGTTACATTCACGAAAACTTAACCCTATGACCGCCACGTGCCTGACTGCCAAGCTGATGCCTCATTTGTGGTTTGTTGCTGACATACGTGATGAGATTGTATCTCATTATCAGATATATTATACTCACTTATTCTAGTTGATTTCTATAATTTTCTTCCATATAAGCATGCTCACGTATCGTATATGTCCCCGCGTTACGCTTTTTCCTTGCATAATTTCATCATTCGACCTCGAGTTTTGGTCACCTGCCTTAGTCTTTCAGAACATCTTCCCATATGTGAAGGACATAGTATTAGTATAACTGAGCTGAGTATTTCAAAATTCATGGAACCTCGGTGGAATATGGACTGGTCATCTATATTCGACCCGGGACAGTGGGATATAGGCTGACCACCTATATCCGGCTCAGAGATGAATTTTGCAATACTGAGAATAGTTATAATAAAATTTTGACTGGATTGAATTCACTACCCAATTTCCAAATATTTCATTCATGTGTGCGTACTCAAACGTTGCAAGAACATTTACACCTTCATCACCTCGTGAATCGCCGTCTAGAAGCACGTCAACTAATTATAATTCAACCTCAAGCTTTCAAAGCCACATTAGGTCACCCACATCTTTTTACCGAGTCCACTCCAGAGATCAACAAGAACTGAATTCAGGGACTGAATTCCTTTTTGGGTGGGCGACTGTCATAATTCTCCATTTCAGGTCAATTTTCATAAGTTCCGACATTTTCCTATTCATTTAATTTCAATTCAACATTTCACGTAAACAGGGTTTACGGATATTCATTTGACGAAACCGGGTAGGTTAAGTCACATTATCATTCATCGTATATTTCATAGACTAGGGTTAGTCTAAATTGCATCACGACATCATTTGCATTCTATTTCCACTCGTAGATTATATATTTTCAAGTTACACTTATTTATTTATTTGTATATAAATAATAAGACATGTTATTAGTTTTTACCCTAATGTACCAAACAAATTCCACTAGGGCACTAATATATTTCTATATTAGTTATTTTTCCACTAAGGTTATAAAACTATATAATATTTATTTTGGTGGACAACCAAATAATAAACACTTACTTGAACTTATATATATAAAATAAATTGTATTAACAAAGTGATAACTATCAAAATATTTAATGTTTATGAAAATTATATTTTTATAATTTTTACAACTTTATAATATCCCGTATTGTTTCGTTATAATTTATTTTTAATTAACCCGGTACCCGATAACGCAAATATTATAAAACTATACACTAAACGGTACCCCGTAAAAATTATATTGCACAAAATGATGACAAATCAACCACCCCTTCATAGGTGGTCGGTCCTTAGTGTCCTTGGGACACTTGTGATCTCCTAAACTCACCAATATATACCCCATTTCATCTAATATTACACATAGTTGATAGTGTAGCAAAAATAGATCAAGAAAAGTTATTTCTCTTTTTTTTTTCTCTTCTTGTGGCTCGTTCCAAATTCAACACCAAGGGAAGACCCAAAATTTTCAAAGACAACTTCATTTACAAGAACTAGTAATCATCCATTACAAGGTTTTGAGATATAAACCTATGGATTAGTAGGATTTTTCTTCTAAAATTTACTAATTATCAAAGTAAGTCTACCACTTTATTTTTCACAAAGTTCTACAAAAATTCTTACAAGGTTTATGTATTTTTATTGTCTTTGTACATGCATGTAAAATCTATACCACTAAACCTATGTTTTATATTATTTTTATTCTTAAAATGGATGACTTGTGAACTTTTGGAGAAATGATTAAAAAAATGATGCTAGGGAACCCATGACACCTTAAGAAGGTGT
Organism: Artemisia annua; assembly: GCA_014162995.1. NCBI lineage: Eukaryota > Viridiplantae > Streptophyta > Magnoliopsida > Asterales > Asteraceae > Artemisia > Artemisia annua. Next base: position 57,156 of record LBNU01013469.1, read on the forward strand.
ATGGTAGCTTAAGGGATGAGTTGATGTTGTTAGTAGTGGATTTGGACAAGTAAAAACTAGGAAAAACTATTTTTGGAACAAAATGAAAAGCTACTGTCCTTAATTTCAAAATTGGGTAAACTCAGTGAGTTTTGGTTAATTTTGGACCCAAGAACTAGAAAATACATTCTTAGACGAAACTATGGCCATTTGAATCACTAAAAACGGACTTATAACGAAGGAGATATGCCAAAAACAAAATATACTAACTATAAATATTTTCCGGAAAAATAGTTGCTGATGTACGAATTTGTTTGACCAAAAGCGAGCCTTAGACCTTTTTAAAACTTGCCAAACTATTGAAAATATGTTAGTATATCTTTTTACCTTTTCGGGGATATAAAGAACATGAAAATCGGCCTTATAACGAATTAGTTATGATTTTTCGAAAGATTATTTTCACTAAAATACCACCAGCACTTTACTCAGAAATTTTAAAGTATAACCAGGAACTTTGTAAACACCCATGTTTGAGCCCATTTTCCCGTCAAATGACTCAGTTCTAGAGTTAGGACTCCAAGGAACAAAAGTTAGTAGTCCTGGAGTACTTTTCAAAAAAGTTGACTATTTGTCATTTGGACATGTAACCTGCATTTTATGACCTCTCAAATTCATAAAAACTGCCCAGAAATGGAAGTTTTGGCCTAAACACCATACTTTACGACTGTTTATTTCAAAATCCATACACATATGGGAAAAACATCAGTGTTATAACTTTTAGGTATTGTAACAAGCTTTCCAGAAATATAAAGTTTGCTTCCTAATTTGTAGTATACAGTATTTTACAACTAGTTTTCCGAGGCCACTTGAGCCATTTTCAGAAATTGTCTAAGTGTTATACTTTACGTCTAAAACCTATATTTTCACTATTATTCACTATATAACTATCGTATAACATTATTAGACTATATGAAAATGTAATATCCAATATGACTATTATACGAAGATATAAATTATATTTTCGACGACTATACATATTTTGAATACAAAACGAGTGGTATAGATTATAAGTGCAAGTGCATACATGAGTTCATTTCATAATCTAAAGTAGATCATATTCATTCATATTAGGTTGCGGCTAGTGTTCACGTCTTGTTGCCTTGTCCATTACATATTCATTGTTCCATCACTACAGGTGAGTT
>LBNU01013469.1:58848-78517 GCA_014162995.1 Artemisia annua
GTTAAGCTCGGGTCCGAAACTGAGTTGTTCCGAAGCCATAATGTTGAATCTGCAAAGAAAGAAAGAATAGACAAAACAGAGAACATGGATCCCCAAGTGTAATTGGGTTCCGGATGTTAGAAGTATAAAGTTGTAGTGTCAATTATCTTCTTGACACCAGAACACACTATATCAATGATTTCCTTTCTCTTCTCAGGGATAGATTCTGTGGATTTCACATAAGTCTTGGGGCAAATGTCTAAAATCTTTCTAGTAGGAATCCACCTAAGACCAATCGCTTTGAAAATTCTACCCGTGGGTACCCACCTAAGGTTAGATCTAGGAGATGTTTTCCTCTTAGGTGCAGCGGAATGAAATGTGTGAGCATCACTTGGTTGAGAAAACCTACGTCCTATATTGATCCACTTCTTAGGTTTCTGAATCTTAACTTTTGGTTCAACGGGTTTGTTGGTCTTAGTCGATTGTGCCTTTGCAAGTGAATTTCCATTTGAAATATATTTTAAAGCACCTACAACATGATTAGCTACGCAACTACTCTTAGATGCTAGTCAATTCCTATTAGTTTGTAGAGTACTCTTAGGTTTTGGTTTGCTACTACTAGCAGTGTTTTGCAATACAGTGTTAGGCATCACACGAGGTTTTGAACCTAGAATTCCATCCTTTTGAAGTAGTGCCTTTCTCCTAGCCTTTTCTAGATCATAGTTCTTGTACTTGTCATTTTTGTCATAATATTCTTTACTTTTAAAGCTTGCTTTCGACATAGTTTTCGAACTAATCCTAGATGAACCAGGTATAATCATGTGTTGAGGTTTAACAGAAACAGAAGCATTTACCTTAGGCCAGGAATGTGGAGTTACTGGTTTTGTCAAATGATTTAGCTCAACAACTTGGGAGGCAAACCGAGATTTTGAAAATTTGGCTCTTTCAGATTTAAATGCAGTTGGTTGTCTAACCACTGATGGTTTTCTGATTGTTTGAAGAGGCGGTTTCCCCAAGATTGATGGTTTTGCAAACTCAGTATCCACACTCTGGCCATTTAGTCTTCTTAATTTGTTTTGCAATGCTGCATGTGCAAACCCCTATGCTTGAATTTGACCTTTTAAAAGCTCATTTTCCTTAATTAATGTATCCACACGTTTACTTTGTTCAATCAAAAACTGACCATTGTTGCCCGAACTTAGAGATTCGTTTGGCAATTTAACTTCAAGTGAGATGCAACGTGCCTCAAGTTTTGAAAAATCCTTTTGAAACTGGGCAATGGTCTTTTTAAGAAGAATGTTTTCAGACTCAAGAATTTGGTTTGATGTTTCATTTGTTTTGCTTATTTTTAAAAAATCAGACAAAGGTTGTTTGACAAGATGTTGGTCAACATTCTGATCAACCCCTCCTTCATTTATGAATTCAGGTTGTTCAATCAGTTGATGTTCATGAACAGATATATCAAGATTGACAATTGATTGTACCTCATCCATTGGCTCTTTGTCAAATATGGGCTCCGTGTTGTAAGTGGGTCTGTTATCTGCACAATCAACATCTGTATCGTTCCACGATTTGCTGCTGTCATCCGGTTTTTCCAATGCTTTAACCTCATTCCCCGCATTACCAACATATGTAGTTTTCTCAGCATTCCCAACAACCCTTTGAGCATTCCTTCCTTGTCTATCAACTCTTTCACCATGCGTGATTGCTTGATTTTGGGGTTTAGATGAAGTCTGACTCTTTGAATTCTCAATTTGTGAGATCATCTTAGTCAGTAACATCATTCCTTTGTTCAGTTCCACAAATGGATCTTCAGAATCATCAGAGTCATACACTGGGCCTGTATCATTCATGTGAAGTTCCTGCCCATTTGCCATTAACATCACAGCTTCAGTGTCAGCCTCCAAATCTTCATAATCATCATCAGATGGAATATCTGCCATAAAACTTTGCAAGACAGCATTGAGATTACCCTCTTCATCTTCCATGTGACTAAGTGTGACATCTTTTTCTGCTTTAGTGTCAAAGAGTGGAGTTGAATCATACTCTTGAGCTTTCACATTTGCCATATTTTTCGTATATGCCATGAATGCCATGATTGGTTCGATAAGCTCTTCTTCATCATCAGTATCTTCCATTGTTTTAAGCATTCAAAAGTTGAAGTCATAACGCCTTTGCCTTTCTCAGTAGATACTTGTCCAAGCTTCACTAAATTTTGAAGAAGAGATTGCATATGACCATGTAGTGAAACTGGATGGTACTGTGGAACGAAGATAGGTTCAGGCTCATTCGGAGGATAGAAAAAGAAAACACCAGCAGGGGAGTAACTGAACAAATCATGAACAATGGCTGGAGATGGTGGAGCTGGGAGAATAGTCTTCTTTGGATTCATGCTTAAGCAAGATTCAAGAATTTCCCTCATTCTATAGTGATGAAGTTCTTCGGCGCGATGTATAGTTTCAAGATGTTTCCACATTGCATGAGCACTGGTATCATGGTCGAACTGCATGTAGATAGAATTGGGAAGTCCCATGGAAATAAACCAGCCAACCTGTAGGTCAACATTATATTGAGCAAGGTCTGAAGCACTCAAATCTTCCTTCGTTTGTAATCTTATGATCCCGGGTGAGTCAGAGATGAATTTCATTTCATATGGACCATCTTGAATTGACTTAAGCATACGATCTGCATCAGGACGATCTGTGAGCCATCGTAGAAATCTTCGTTTCCAATCAATGTATGTTCCTGGTAGCAACATTGGAGGCCTTGATTCATTGCCAAAGAGCAGAACATGACGAATGAGGGAGCTGTGACTTTGTTGTTGATGATACTGTTGCTGATGAGAATATTGGTGAGGAAGGTATTTAGAAGAAGGTGATTGAGACATTGTAGAGTTGCTGAGAATACGGTTGTTGATGGATCTTGTAGATAGAATGAAGTGTAATGATATGGAGATTTAGATAGGTGTGGAAATTTGTGAGATCGATTTATACATTTCTCCCCCTTGATTGTTGCGATGTAATCGGAAGAATCAAAATATGTGTAAATCGATTTGTCAAATGAATCTTTTTCAACCTTTCACGATTTAACAATAACTGGCCGAGAGTAGTTGAATCCACATGAACCCGAAAAACTCGACTAAAATAATTCTCAACCTCGAATACTTGAAACTCAATTAAAATCGTAGTCCAAAATTATACCCGAAAATACTACAACCCAATTATACCCGTATAAAATTCACCACAAATAATTAATTTGTTCCTTGTTTGAGTGAGCAGCCCACGACAATGCTTATCAAATTTTCAGCCCAGAATGAAGTTATTCGTCCAATCCCAACTAATTCTAGCCCAACACAAAAAAATCTGCTAGCCCAAGTCCAAAAACGGATAACTCAATCACTTAAAGCCCAACTAATAACTAATCCTAACCCTAATCTCACGCTATAAAAAGGATCTTAACCACATTACCGTAACTTTACTCCAACTTAAACACGCAGTCAATCTTTCTGTGTTTCTTTGCTTAACCACATGCAGCCACCACAAAAAAACGTCCCTTTCCTTAGTCTTGAATCCGAGTACACATAAACTCAGGTAGGTTTAATTGTTTTTCACAATCTGTTTATGCAAGCCGAAAGAAAAGAAAGATGAAACCGATTTTTTTTTTGTTTTTCTTTTAATTTTCGTACATTACCAAGAAGTTTAAGCTTCAAAAATTAATTAGATCACTGATGGTCATGTGTTCTTGCTCAAAAACTCATTTTAATGATTGTTAAGAAGTGAGAACCGACTGAGATCTTGTGTCTCTTTTTATTTCGTTTAAACTTGTGTTGTTGTTTTGGTTTAAACCGAACAAAAGAAGGATGAAAACTGAGGTTTTGTTCTTTTCTTTGAAAGGGGTTCGAATATTAAATAGAAGCTTGTTCTTCTCACGGGTCTGTGATGAATATCTCTTGTGGTTGTTGTTCTTTTAATGAACCTTGATTACAAAAAGAGATGAGCTGAGATCCTTGTTTTACTTTTCCTCTTCGTTACTTGTTTTGATTAACCGAAAGATAAGAAGATTAAAACACACTTGTTTTGGTCATTCTTAAAAGTTTCGGATATTAAGATGAAGCTTAGTCTTTGACAGGAATCTTTTCTTTTCGTTTCTTGTATGTAGTGTTTGTTTGAGTTAGGAATAGATGAGAGTTGTGGAGAGAATGATGAGGGTTAGGGTTGTGAACGTAAGGCAGTGGTTGGGTTTAGATTAAAGTGATGTTGTTTTTCTTTGTTTTATTTGAACCGAACACTAAGGATGAATGAACCACGAGTTGATTTGTTCTTTCTTTAACTTTCGGATATAGAAAAAAGAAGTTATTTTTCAAAGATAGATCTATGATGTAACTTGTTCAAACGTTTATTTCTTGAATGATTCGTGCATATGTTTGAACAAATCTAAGATCTTTTTCTTCCTGTTGTGCATGAAATTATTTGGATCTTTGAAGGATAAACAGAGGTTGTTGACGTAGGTTGTTGTTACTCGATGAAGGTCGCAGAAACCAGTTACTCGATAAACGCCATACTCGATAGAGTTTTCTTACTCGGTAAAGAGAAATGAATGGAGTATAGTGTGGCCTGAGTAGTAAACAAGAAGAGCCTTACTCGATAAACGATAAGGTGTATTAGCTTACTCGCTAAGCAGGATAACTCGCCAAAACCAGTCCTTACTCGATAAGAACAGTACTTACTCGATAAAAACCAGTCTTTACTCGATAAACACCACCCTAACTCGATAAAACCAGCAGTTACGAGCCCTAGAAATCCGTAAAACAGCTCTTAAACCTAGTTTTTCTACCAAATCTAACCTAAAACAACCTATATTATCCCTTGGCGATTGATACAACTTGTTAGCTCACAATTTTGTAACACATAACCATAAATCTTAGAGAGAGAAAGAGAGAGAAAGAGAGGATGGAAGGAACTCTTGTGTGTGAATAAAATGAAGATGAATAACTAAAGAACCAACACCCTCCTTGGAGGGTTACATTAGTATTTCTACTCCTTGTCTGGGATAGCTTACATATTTCACATAATAGCACTATTGCCCCCTAGACTTTAACAAAACATGTAAACTTAACATAATAACATGAAAAGCTTTAATAGAACTTAACATAATAATAGTCTATAGCAACCTATTACAAAACTTAATGACCGACACTTGATATTAATAAAACGTGATCCTAACAGAGTTTATGGAGGAGAATAATGTGAGGCCCGGTTAGCATAAAAAACAAAACATACTTACAAGAATTCTTCCCATCAAAGTAAAAAAGAATAAAAAAAATAACCGATGTCTAATTCATAAGTTAGTGGTGTTTAAAACCACAACCCTTTTTTAATATATAGAAAGCATTTAACTTTGTCACGGAATCCCAAGATGAAATTGAATGAAATCTTTGCCCTTCATTCAAATAAACGACCAAGATCATTCTTAAACAAACACACATATTCACAAAGAAACCAAAGTAAACATCGGGTAAAAACTTCTATCTTCTTTTTATATACGGAACAAAACCACCCTTCTTCTTAGAAGCAGTCACCACCATCAGTCCATCACCACCAACATTATCTTCCATTCACAGTCTATGACAATTTGCCATCAACTATTTTCGCATGTCACTCTTTTCATCTTGACAAAATTGGTATTGGTGGGTTAGACTACCTTCATAATATGGTTAGTTACTTGGTCATTCTTCCTGTTTGTAAATATTATAATGATAGTTATTGTTTTAATATTAATAAGAAAAAACATGTCATTAAATTAGTGTCATGTATGTGCAAAATGAGATTTTATATCATGGTTGGTGGGGTGGGTGAAGGGAATTTTGTAGTTTATTTTTAAAACACTTACTTAAAATTTCTTTGTATTTGAATAAATCAAAGGTATGGTTAGACATAAAATTGTCGCCCAAACTTTAATAAAGTACTTTAATGTACCTTCTTTGAAATAATAGGGAATTATGTATTTTTCTTTAGTCAAATTTAATGTAAAGTGTTGGTGACATCAGAAATACTTTTTTGGTGACATCAGAAATACTTAGACAACACATTTCTATCTAAGTTAACTAGGCCAAATTTCTCGGTTCCCTAGTTCTATGAACGCAACCTATATCCCGAAAGCAATTTATCTGTCTAATCAGCCATATCAGCTAAGTGGCGTTGTTAGAAAAAATAGTTAGAAAGAACAAGAGAAAACAAGTTTAGAGAGAGAAAGTTATAGGAGTTTATGGAGGAGAATAATGTGAGGCCCGGTTAGTATAACAAACAAAACATACTTTCAAGAAGTCTTTCCAACAAAGTAAAAAAGATTAAAAAAATAATCGTTGTGTAAATCATAAGTTAGTGGTGTTTAAACCCACAACCCCTTTTGCATTTAACTTTGTCACCGAATCCCAAGATGAAATTGAATTGAAACTTTGCCCTTCATTCAAATAAACGACCAAGATCATTCTTAAACAAACACACATATTCACAAACAAACCCAAATAACTATCGGGTAAAAACTTCTATCTTCTTTTTATATACGGAACAAAACCACCCTTCTTCTTAGAAGCAGTCACCACCATCAGTGCATCACCACCAACATTATCTTCCATTCATAGTCTATGACAATTTGCCATAACTATTTTCGCATGCCGCTCTTTTTATCTTGACAAAAGTGGTATTGGTGGGTTAGACTACCTTCATAATATGGTTAGTTACTTGGTCATTCTTCCTGTTTATGAATATTATAATGATAGTTATTGTTTTGATATTAATAAGAGAAAACATGTCATTAAATTTGTGTCATGTATGTGCAAAATAAGATTTTATATCATGGTTGGTGGGGTGGGTGAAGGGAATTTTGTAGTTTATTTTTAAAAAAGTTACATAAAATTTCTCTGTATTTGAATTAATCAAAGGTATGGTTAGACATAAAATTGTCGCCCAGACTTTAATAAATTAGTTTAACATACCTTCCTTGATAAGAATAGGGAATTATGTATTTTTCTTTAGTCAAATTTAATGTAAAGTGTTGGTGACATCAGAAATGCTTAGCCAACATATTTCTATGTAAGTTAACTAGGCCAAATTTCTCGGTTACCTAGTTGGATACGTTGGTTACAAAACCCTAAAGCTACTATAGTCTCTATGTAATCTCCTTTTCTAGCTTTTGCTAGTTCTTAATGCAATTCCGCCTTTCAAAAAAAAAAACAAAAAATTATATGTCTAATCAGCCGTATCGGCTAAGTGGCGTTGTTCAAAAAATAGTTAGAAAGAACAAGAGAAAACAAGTTTAGAGAGAGAAAGTTATAGGAGTTTATGGAGGAGAATTATGTGAGGCCCGGTTCGTATAGAAAACAAAGCATACTTTCAAGAACTCTTCCCAACAAAGTAAAAAAGAAAAAAAAATTAACCGGTGTATAAATCATAAGTCAGTGGTGTTTAAACCCACAACCCATTTTTTAATATATAGAAAGCATTTAACTTTGTCACGGAATCCCAAGATGAAATTGAATGAAATCTTTGCCCTTCATTGAAATAAACGACCAAGAGCATTCTTAAACAAACACACATATTCACAAACAAACCCATGTAACCATCGGGTAAAAACTTCTATCTTCGTTTTACATATGGAACAAAACCACCCTTCTTCTTAGAAGCAGTCACCACCATCAGTCCATCACCACCAACATTATCTTCCATTCACAATCTATGACAATTTGCCATCAACTATTTTCGTATGCCGCTCTTTTCATCTTGACAAAAGTGGTATTGGTGGGTTAGACTACATTCATAATATGGTTAGTTACTTGGTCATTCTTCCTGTTTGTGAATATTATAATGATAGTTATTGTTTTGATATTAATAAGAGAAAACATGTCTTTAAATTTGTGTCATGTATGTGCAAAATAAGATTTTATATCATGGTTGGTGGGGTGGGTGAAGGGAATTTTGTAGTTTATTTTTAAAAAAGTTACATAAAATTTCTCTGTATTTGAATAAATCAAAGGTATGGTTAGACATAAAATTGTCGCCCAGACTTTAATAAATTAGTTTAATATACCTTCCTTGATAAGAATAGGGAAATATGTATTTTTCTTTAGTCAAATTTAATGTAAAGTGTTGGTGACATCAGAAATGCTTAGACAACATATTTCTATCTAAGTTAACTAGGCCAAATTTCTCGGTTACCTAGTTAGATACGTTGGTTACAAAACCCTAAAGCTACTATAGTCTCTATGTAATCTCCTTTTCTAGCTTTTGCAAGTTCTTAATGCAATTCCGCCGTTCAAAAAAAAACAAAAAATTATCTGTCTAATCAGCCATGTCGGCTAAGTGGCGTTGTTAGAAAAATAGTTAGAAAGAACAAGAGAAAACAAGTTTAGAGAGAGAAAGTTATAGGAGTTTATGGAGGAGAATAATGTGAGGCCCGGTTAGTATAGAAAACAAAACATACTTTCAAGAACTCTTCCCAACAAAGTAAAAAACAATAAAAAAAATAACCGGTGTGTAAATCATAAGTAAGTGGTGTTTAAACCCACAACCCATTTTTTAATATATAGAAAGCATTTAACTTTGTCACGGAATCCCAAGATGAAATTGAATGAAATCTGTTAGGAATACGATTATTCACATTCAAGACTCGGTCACCCCGAGTATAGATTAGCATTATGTAGCTCGTAGTAGTTAACGTAGTAGTTAGTAGATTATAGTTATCTAGTATGTAAATAGTATTCGTGGAGTGAGTCGGGTCTTCACCCACGGTGCTCAGTCTACAGCCTGTTTCATGAGGCACCCGCTAACTTGTTTAAATGACCTGTCCCACCCAAGGGAGAGGGTTGGAACTCTCATTAATCTAATATTCCACATTTTTCTTTCTCTCTCTAAGTTCCCAATTCTCTCTACTCTCTCTCTCTAAAACTTCTTCTTCTACTCTTCTATTATACTTTCTTTCTTATTCTTTATTCGATCCAAGAACACTAGAACCATATATGTTTAGATTAAAGATTATCTAACAATCGGTATCAAGAGCCATGGTTTCACTTTGGGATTGTTTATTTTTGGATTTTTAGTTTGGTTCTTCTTGTTTATTTTGGTTCGAATAGTTCTCCCTTGGTATTCATTTGTGTGAGCTTGTTTCGTGGTTAGATTTGATAAAGAGTTGTACTTTCATGACTAGAAATCGTATATGAGCTAAGATTAGTACTTAGTTTTTATATTTCACACAAGTTAAGTTGGTTCTTTGCAATAGCGATTAGTTTTATGCTGCTTGTTCTTGATAGCGTTTAGTACTACTAGTTTGGCAGCTTGTGAGTACCTTTTGGTGTTTTGTCCATTTCGGGTAAAAGACAAAAGAGGGTAGAGAGTGACAGTTTTGGCTTGGTCTAATCTGTTATAGCGTTTATCTTTTTTTTTTTCAGTTAGCGACTAGTCCTGGTTTCACGTATTTTGGCGTCTAACATCAAACTAGCGATTATCTATTGGTCCAGTGATTATCTCATGATAGCGTTTATCTCAGACTAGCGATTACCTTTGATTATTGGTAGCGATTACCTGTGTGCCTTGGTAGCGATTACTTTTGAAGATATCAATAAAGAAGTTTGAACCAACTAAACAAATCAATCTAATCCTAAACCACTTCACTAGCAGTCAACAAAACCACATCAACAAATCACAAATATCCTTCACCCACTCTCATCTACAACTAAGATCTGGAACGCAAAAACAAAAAGGAAAAAAACTTGAGACCTCAGTTTGGTTTTTATCATATGAGATCTTAAGAACTTTAAGGAACTTTTCATAACAATATAACCAACTCATCATGGATCTCGTTTGAACCATAACTTCATCTTATATATCCGAACATAACAAAAAAAAATATAACTAAATAGTTATTTTTCCTTCTTGGTTCGTTTATGTCCAACAACAGTAACAAATCGTATTCATCATGTGCCGAACCTACCTTAGACCCTTCGAAGGATCCTCAAACCTTTAACTCGATTTCTTGGTTCTTCTTGAGCAGTACATGAAGAAAAAGGGTACGTATTTGGTGTTGGATAATCGTAACAGAAAGTGACAAAGGTTTCTTTATTGTTGTATACGAGTATGATTGGGTTATTTGTGTTGTGATCTCGTGTGAGCTAATAACAAGAATTAGAGAAAGGGACGTATTTTTTCCCTTCTGGATCTTGTTTCAGTTAGGTGACTGCGTTCTATCTTGTGTTTAGTGAGATTAGGGTGGGAGATTAGTGGCATTTTATACCAAAATATTAGGGTTTTGATTGGGTCAAGTGATATCTAATCATTAGTGGGCCTTATCAGTTTTAAAACGGACTTGGGCTGCTGTTGGACTCGAGCAGGTGGGCCTAGACTTTTCTGATCGAGTGGGCTGTGTATCTTACAAGAAACGTATACTTGAGTTATTCAAGGGTCAAAATTGTGTTAACTAACTTGCATAAGCAATTAGCTTTTGGTATTTAGTATACTCGTTGGAGCTATATTGTTGAGATAATTTTGGGCCACGGTTTTGATTGAGCTTCAAGATTCTGTAATTGTGAATTATTTGTGAGTTGTGATATTCTCAAGTTTATTAGATATAATTACAGGGCTTACTCGGATTTCAATTCACAAACATTGTCTGTAACTCACTGTGACTTTTCTGCTTCACCACTCATACTCACTTCAGCACTCACTTCAACCAAACCTAATCAATTCTTCAGTATTTCACGGTTTCTTCTTGAGTTTGTAAAATCCCGCGAAAGAATCTATTTCTTGGTTTAAATCATAGAATTGTAAAATCCCGTGCACGTTGACATCATGCCTACTACTTCAGACTCTGCCATTTCGGAGATACTCAAATTGTACGACATGATCGATGAACATAAGATCTCCAACAAAGTACAACAGACGACCGGTTTTGAATCTGAAACTACTAAAATGGAATCTGTGTGCTCTTATTCACATGAGAGAGAAGTTCAACAGCCACAGGAAGTGCTTCACAATGCAAATGAAAGCTGCATAGAATGTTTTCGACAACTTCATTCACACCTCTCGGTACTTTTAGAGGGAACTGGATTCAAGATGGGATTCCAACGTGTATTTGCAACTCTTTTTGGTCAAGAGGTTCAGACTTTCACAGACACAATGACTCTTAACTTAGATCAATTACAACAACAACTTGATCAAGGAGAATCACCCAAGATTGGATCCATGGCAGCCTTGTGTGTGATCAACAACCAACTGCAAGTGTTCATTGATTCGAAATTCACTATGGACTATGACTATGACAGTCAGATGACAATGAAGTGTTTTGCTGATCACACGGGAATTGAGGTTGACACGTTCAGAGATACACTCATCCAACTCATGGGTAATGTGAAGAGGTTCATTGAGGAAAGAGCACAACGCAAACAGATGCATGACGACAATGTGAAGGCATCTCGGGTGCAATCATGTGATGGTATTGGTAATTCGGGTAAAACATCGGATGTTGGATCAGTTGTCACGATATGCAAAGGATCAGAGACTGATACGCTTGTCACCACCAGCAGTTCATTGACTCTTGTTACACATGACATGGATGCTGATTTCATACCGGTAAAAGAACAATTATCATGTGCTGAGGTACCCCTAACTGATCAACATAATGTGCTTCTTAATGAACAACAACATACTGATGAAGTTAAACTCACTTATGACACAAATTTATTGGAAAAGACTGATAGCAATACAATTTCTAATTCAACAAATATGAGTCATAAAGGGGGAGAAAGTGATCAGGATGCTGAATGTGATGATGAGTCAAGTTCGTTGTTTAAAGCTGAGATGTTTAAATCTAATGATATGGTTGGTAAAGAAGTCTTTAATGAACTTTCAAACAGATTTTTACAACTTGAAAAACATTGTATTTCACTTGAATTTGCAATGCAACAAAAGGAAGAAAGTTTTCTAACTAACCAACCATGTAAAAATCCGGAACTTCCTGATTTCCGTGAATTCTTTATGATTAATGATTTGAAAGCTCAGCTAGAAGCAAAAAACTTAACAATCATCAATCTGAAAAACCGTATCTCTGTGATGTGCAATTTGTGTGATGAAGTTAAGTCTAATCATGAGTGTGAAGTCATCAGAAACATGGAATTGGATCATAAAGTGGCAAAATTACTTGATGAAAATGAGTCTTTGAAAATTCAGTGCAAAGAACTGTGCGATATAATCAAAGAAACGAAAACTAAGAATACTGAGCAAACAACTTCTTTGATTAACAAAAATGATGAATTCAAAGCGCAACTTCAGAAAAAGGGTTTCACAATTACATCATTAAAGAACGAGATGAGAAAAATAATAGGAAATAGTGTGAACACTAAGTTTGCAAAACCATCAATAATGGGGAAACCAGTTTCACAATCTAATAGAAACCAATCAGTTGTTAGACAACTGACCGCGTTTAGATCTGAACGACCAAAATCTTCAAAAACACGGTTTGCCTCCCAAGTTGATGCGGAACAAGTTTTGTCAAAACCAGTCACTCCACATTATTTGCCTAAGATTATTGCTTCTAGTTCTGGTAAACCTCAACAAGTAGTTACACCTACATCCAGCTCCTCTAGGATTAGTTCGAAAACAGTGTCAAAACCGAGCATTCAGATTAGAAACTCTTATGATATTAATGACTTGTACAAGAACTATAATCTAGAAAAGGCTAGGAAAAGGGCGTTACTTCATAAGGATGGAATCTTAGGTTCACAACCTTGTATGATGCCTCCTAGTTTATTGAGGAACACTGCTAAGGTTCAACTTGTTAAGTCTAGGATTTACAGTAAGTCATCCACAATGCATGAGAGGCAAAGAAAACCTAAAACTTCTCCTAGGTGGATACAAACTGCTAAATCTTTGGAGACTAGGAATATCGATAAGCCTTCCACTATGCATAAGAAGCTTAGTAATCCTAGACCTTGCCATAAGTGGATCCCAACTGGTAGAATTTTTAAGTACGTCGGACTTAAGTGGATACCTACTGGAAAGGTGCTTACTGATAGCAATGCCATGGTTGACCGTAAAACCCCCAAGGGTTTGGAAACTATTGTCACTAACCCATATATATGCAATCCAGTTTGTAATGTTAGTGCAGGTAGTCCTTACTCAGTTGCAGGTACATCGATCATTCACTACATGAAAAGACTCAAAGTCTGGAGGCCTAAAGCAAGCATATCTCCTGCTTCAGGAGGTGTAGAAAGTCAATGTTGATCTATGTGTGCATTATGACGTCTGTTCACATCAGTTCAGGCCTCGATCTTCAATGACTATGACGTTTGAACACCTCAGTTTAAGCCTCGGTCCTCTATGTCATCATTATGGCGTCTGTGGACTTCACTTCAGGCCCCATTCATCAAAGGAAAGAAAGTTGTACAATTCAGTGCGCCTTATCTTCGGAAGAAGAGAAATCTTCTTGTTTTTGACCATTCTCAACTACATGCTTCATGCTCTCTCCATGGTCGTTCATTCATCAAGTGGATCTACTCATCTTTGATCGAATTCGTATTCACTTGCTAATCAATCAAAAATGGCAACCTCGTTTGCAATTTTTGAGGGGGAGAAGGGTGAATAAGCTACATGATTGACTGTATTCTTATTCACATATTCAATCAAAATTGGCAAACTCCATATGCAATTTTTGAGGGGTAGAAGTGTGAATAAACTACATGATTGATTGTATTCTTATTCACTTGCTAATCAATCAAAAATGGCAAACCTCGTATGAAATTTTTGAGGGGCAGAAGTATGAATATATTACATGTTGATCGATGTTGAAGAATGGTTATACGAATCTCCTCCAACACCTAATGTTCTACTCACTAAGGATGACTGGGACTTATGTTTGATGAATACTTTCAAGCCTTAACGAATGTCGATCAACTGGTTCACCTTCTTCAATCTCCATTGATCAAGATGCACCATCTAGAAGTATTACTCAGACTACTCATGTAACCCAATCTCCAGTTATTCCTCAAGGTGTTGATGATGACTATCATGATATTGAAGCTGCACACACGAATAATGATCCGTCATCTGGTATTCCTTTCCCAAAACCAGGTTCTGAAGAATCTATTTCTTCACGGATTGTTGTTCCCTCCAATGTGCACTCTGTAAATCAACCACAAGTACATAATGGAAAATGTCGGCTAAGAATTTGGACATGGAATGTCAAGTGATCATGGAGTTTATTTGGTATCCCTTATTTGAGATTGAAGCTGACTTCCACTAAGGCGTGATCTTATTTTATCTTGAAGTCGAGGTTGGTTGGATGCATGACTTTCAATGATAACTTGCTCGTGATAAAGATTTAAGTTGAAGACTTGGTTTATCTAGTTACCAGTAGTCGGGGTGGATGGTTGAAGACCTGGTTAACTATCACTTTAAGGAGTTACGTTGTAGTACTCAGTGTCACACGCTGATGACGTTGTGGATAATCGCAAGAGGTGTTAATGTATCATACTTTGATTAAGTATTGAGTACTTAGGGATTTGCTTGGAGCATAAATTCTCTACACCGTTCTTCCAACATTAGTGCAAGCTTAAGTCACAAGAATGGGGAATTTTACTTCAACTTCAAGTTAGATATATCGGGTTTACTTCATCAGTGGTCACTTCAAATAGCTTACATAAGGGTTGGTAAAGATAGTCATTAGAGAGTTTTTGAAGCATTGATTCTCACATAATACATCTGAGCCAATATTGTTCTTCTCACATGGTTTCAAGTATAATGTGTTGCTGATTCTGAGGTATCAAAACCAGCAAGGGGGAAGGAGACATACATCTGAACGCACAACGAGTACACGTGATGAGCTTTATACTTCTTAATTGAAGATATTCCGGGAAGACACATGTCACAACCGCAGAGATAATCAGTGTCTTAACTCGTTTTTCTGGTGTATAATTCCAACTACGTGGGGGAAGTGGTCTCTTGATACTTGTGGTATGTTGTACTTCAGCTTTCAGTGAGAAGAAATAGGAGAAGGAAAGTTGGATTGTGAGATGATATTGCCTATCGACATCTTCATACGTGCTGATATGATGGTAAAGTGCTTCTGGTTAATGATTCATGTACACATTGGTATGATGATTCCGATGAGATCGCAACCATCAGGGGAGATACATGTGTACATCAGGGGCGCACAACAGGTTCACATGATCGAGCTTAATCATTTATTTCCGGTGTTGATAATCGTAGAGATGATCAGTGCTTCAACCTGTTACTTTGGTGTCATCATTTCAACCTCTACTGGGTACATGTGAACTTTATGGGATGATTTGCAAGATAACTGGAATGCATTTGGTGAAATGAAGATGTTGGTATATTATTCCTCCGAATAGACAATTGCTCAAAACAACAGAGAAATGTGTACATCGGGGACGCACAACAAGGTCATGTGATCGGGCTTAATCTGAAATTCTGGGATTGATAGCCGCAGATATGATCAATGGTTCACCTTGTTACTTCGGTGTTATCACTTTCTTCGGGTTTCTGAGCTTCATACAATGAGACTTTTTGCATCACTTCAACGACTTGGGGGAAGTTGTCTCATATAGGTGATTGTCGGTTTGGGGGGAAGCTACCAAAGCTTCACGATGAGGTGGCTAAAATTCAGCGATTTGGTGGTGTCTAGTGATTAACTCAGTTGTGAGATTCTAGTGATTTGTTAACTACTTGCGCTTGGTGAATAGTTGTGACTTAAGTCGTTTTGATTAGTCTGATTGTAATTTGACGTAGTGAGTTAATCCTTACGACTTGACTTATTACGATCGGATCTATTGTAACTTGACTTGTCGCGATTTGACACTTAGTGATAATTGTGACTTATCCAAGATCTCACTCTAAGTCTAACTCGCATATTACATCTTTTGGTTTCTTTTGTTGACTTTAGTAAAATCCCGGGAGAGAATCAATCTCTCGGTTTAAGTCACAAGAGTTGTAAAATCCCGTTTAAGATTACATCAGGGCAACCACAAGTTCAGACGATTATTCGTGAGCCTCGAAAGCTTTGGTGGTGAAAGTTTAGGAGATGTTGACTACAGACTTCTACAACGAGCTGAACGATATTCTCATTTCGGTACTCATGTCAACATCTTCTTAAACTAATTATATCCTTTGTACATATATTAAAACCAAAAAGAAAATAGAAAATTATAAAACCCACAAAAACCCATAAAAAATCAGAANCGTGAGCCTCGAAAGCTTTGGTGGTGAAAGTTTAGGAGATGTTGACTACAGACTTCTACAACGAGCTGAACGATATTCTCATTTCGGTACTCATGTCAACATCTTCTTAAACTAATTATATCCTTTGTACATATATTAAAACCAAAAAGAAAATAGAAAATTATAAAACCCACAAAAACCCATAAAAAATCAGAAAAACAGAAAATACCAAAAACAGTTATTTTTTAAGGCATGTCTTCTAGCATCGATAACATTTACGGTCCTAGAAATGTCATTCAATAATGACACGGGTCTTTAAATGAAGTTCAAAAGTTCAAAAAGTTTTTCAAAACATGCCTATATGGCTTGCAGTTATTTCAGACTGTAACCCGTTCGTAAATTTAAGGTTTGCTATTACTTCAGATAGCAACCCGGTTTTCAAAATGAGGAAAACACATCGCCAAAAAGACGGTTGTTCCTAACAACGGATGATGTTCATCCGGGCATGGATTACTTTACATCCGTGCACTCCCGAAATTATGTACGCTTCAGTGCATTCTTTCTTGATAAAGAAGAGAAGTCTTCTTTCCATCGCAAATATTTTCCCTTTTACGATTTTTCTGGAAAGTATTTGTGAAAAACTTGGTGGTACCATGAGTTTTTGTAAATCAATCAGGACTTAACCGTTTCTTAAAATCACTCAATCAATGACAAATTTTTCCAAAATTATATATAGTTCATTGATTGAGGGGGAGAGTGATTTCAAAATCTTACAAACAACCACAACAAGCTTTTGTGTACAAAATCAGCAGTGAATAAAGAATGTGTTTCTCATGTTATGTGTCAACATATGAATTTTTCGTGAGTTTCTAATTGACATCAAAATCATTTTAAAACTCATCATTTTTGACACATAACGAGTAAAAGTTTTGTCTTACTTTTCAGAAAACACTCAAATCATTCCACATTTTTCTCCCAAAATCGTTTTTAACTTATTTAAATCACTTGGGATCACACTATCTCAATTGAATTGAAATTTGTGATCGGGGGAGAGAATGTGATTTATGTAAAGAAATCTGAGCAAAATGTGATGTTTTGGAAACAAATGTATGCTCTCCCATATGTGCCAATTTTTTTTATATATGAATGCACATATTGAGGGGGAGCAAAATGGCTTTCGGTGAACAAAAGGATTCGGGATCTCATGTGAGCGTGGCTCTGATATAACAATCGAATTGACGAAACACAAATGTTAGTATTCAAAAGGATTTATCCAAGTAGAGTGTACCGTTTCGAAAAACTCTTTTTAGATATGTACTTTGACGGGTCTAACTTCCTTTTTAAGGAATGTTAACAACTTCAAGTTAGTTATTAGGGCTACTTATCACCTAAAAGCTGATAATGGATCCCTTTGACTAAGCAACGTATACGTGTCCCTAGGGTATATGTCTACTAAGAGTGGATCAATTCAAAAGTGCAACTCACCCCGACATGTGCAAATTTCTATCAAAAACCTATGAGCACATGTTAAGGGGGAGCATTTGGAAATCCTAAAACCCTTAAAGTGTTAGCAAAAATGTGTTTCTTAAATTATGAACACTTTGAGAGAATTTTCAATGATTTGGTTGATGGCAACATAGGATAGTCATGAAGTTATAAGGTGGCTAAGGTTAGGAAAACCGTCCTATGATCCGCCAGAACCGGAGGGATCTACCCAAGGACAATACCGAATAGATAGTATTAGAAAGTCCTTAGGTATGATTATGAAAAAAGGAGATAAATGAGAAAGGAGAAAGAAGGGGTTGAAGAATTAAAAAGAAATGAAATGAGAAAGGGTGAAAAGAAATAGCCCTCCCATTATTCAACCTTAGGGCAGAAACCGGGTTCAATTCATATGCTACTGATTGTTACTAAGGTAACATCGGTATTGAAGACAAGACGTCATGGACCCAGTGACGCACTGCACTAAACCTTCTAGCCACTCAAGTTCTCTCAAAAGAGCTTGTTTCATTCTCATGGGGGAACCGGTGTAATCTATTGACATGTCTCTTAGAGATGGCTGATATTGAAGCAGGAGACCCCCTCCCTAGTCTCCGCATAGGATAACCAAATTGCACATATCGAGTCTAGAGCCACGAGATGCATCAAAAGATCTCATAGGAACACGTGCTACTTCTACCCTGGTTGGTCAACATTAAGGACACCAGTGGTAACTTTATGAGTCCTACGCAGATCTTAGCAATCTGACAAGAACACTTATGAGGAAATATACTTAGGTAATTTCCAGTGATTGAGTGGAAATTCCTGCCAGGGTCAACATCAAACAGCCCTGAAAGCAGGTCACTTCGGTAATCCCTTGTGGGTTACGCTTAGTGATCGTGACGGTTTCAAAACGGTCTATAGTCGTGGAGTGATCTCCAGCGACTCACCTAATCGTTGATCTACTTGGTAGGTCTCGTAAGCCCTTTCGAGGGTATCCGATTTAGGAACTGCCTTGGTAAGGTTTAGAGAAAGTTTTCACACTATGCTGTTAACAATCTCTAAGTCCGAACTTGTAAGTGCCGGACGTATTATTACTAACTGTCTTATGCAGGAATTCTTGGCGAATGTTGCTGATTGCTTAAAAGATGTTAATCCATCACCTCATGCTCACACCTCAACAGCACGACTTATGATTTCATGATCACTTGATGGGCTTCAACAATGTTTCCACAACTCTGATGCTGAAGATCATGTTTCTGAAAAGGTGTGAGCATGCCACTACAAAGATGTCCAATTCACATGAAGACGATACTACTCAAAGATGGCTTAATGATGCTCTTTTTGGATGACGAACACGAAGTAATGTCAAGGATCATCCAACACTCCATACAAGCCATCTTGAGTCCACAAAGATGACTTGAAGCTACTCTTTCGGATGATAAATACGAAGTCATGTCAATGGTCATCCGACGCTTTGAACAAGTCATCTCAAATCTATTGCTGAAAGCACAAAAGCTTGCAACGATGAAGAATCAGAGACTACGAGCTACAAAGACATCTTCAAAGATCGGAATGCTAGAATTCAAGTCTTAATTTCCGGGGTGACCTCCCTTAGGGGGAGATTGTTAGGAATACGATTATTCACATTCAAGACTCGGTCACCCCGAGTATAGATTAGCATTATGTAGCTCGTAGTACTTAACGTAGTAGTTAGTAGATTATTGTTATCTAGTATGTAAATAGTATTCGTAGAGTGACTCGGGTCTTCACCCACTTTGCTCGCTCTACAGCTTGTTTCATGAGGCACCCGCTAACTTGTATAAATACCCTCTCCCACCCAAGGGAGAGTGTAACACCCCAACCCGAGAAGGGCTAAAGTGTTCATAATGGAGTCAAATCAGAACACAAGTGAAACGAAGATTCATACAATAAGCAAAGGATACAAGGTTACAACAAAACTAAAACAAAAACAAAGGCTAAAATACAAA